>PVIU01008892.1:0-50255 GCA_004026605.1 Ondatra zibethicus | reverse complement strand
CACCCTCATGCCTTGTGTACTGCACACGTGCACACATACATCCAAAGGGCACACTCATGTCTTGTGTACTGCACACGTGCATACATATATCCAAAGGGCTAACCTGTAGTTTGTCTCATAGGTGGAAGAGCATGATTATTCCCCCAGGGACAGTTATAATATTCCTATTACTAGGCTTGACCAGTCAGGAATTCTTACCACTTTATTATGGACAATATAGCAACTTTTGGGGAATTAAGCATTTAGTGAACCAACTTGATGACTTTCAGAAGAGAAACACTTATGACATGAAGGACCATAAATCTTATGAGATTTTATAAGCTCAGCTTTCCTTTGTACTTATCAATCCAGAGAAAAAAATAACAGAATGTATCCATTCAGGTGTTCAAACGAAGACATGCCTGATACTACATTTCTGAGTCTTGACTTAGGTGGTAGTTCCCCACTTAGTTTTCCCCAGGAAATTGAAATTAGAATAAAATCGTGGTACGAGTGTCCTGGCGAGTGAAGAACTGAACACTGCCATCACTAGTTCTGACTGCCAGGGCATTTGTCAGCAGGACAATCAGACCTTTCTTTTTTTCTTGTGGAGCACACCGCAGAGAGAATCCTGCACTGAGTGTGGTTCAACAGGCATTTAAAAAGATTGTTGTTCCTGTATATGCCTCCCCATTTCACTCTTGAGGAAAAATATTTGAGATCACAGTGTTGGGGAATGTTATTATAAGGTGTGCTACTTTTGTTTATGCTACATTTGTTAAACTCTGTGAAGCTGTGTTATTGTGATTGTCTAAAACACCTGATGGGTCTAATAAAGAGATGAACAACCAATAGTGAGGCAGGAGAGAGAAATAGGTGGGAACGGCAGGCAGAGAAGATGAAAATAAGGAGAAATCAGGGAGGCAAAAGGGATCTGGGAATGAGAGAGGAAGGTGGAGGACTTCAGGGGCCAGCCACCCTGCTACACAGCCAGACATGTAGTAAGAAGGAAAGGTATACAGGAATACAGAAAGATAGAATCCCTGAGGTCAAAGATAGATGGGATAGTTTAAATTAAGAAAAGCTGGCAAGAAACAGGCCGAGCTAAAGCTGGGCCTTCATAACTAAGAATAAGTTCCCATGTGTGATTTATGTGGGAGCAGGGTGGCGGGTCCCATAAAAAAAAAGCCAAAAGAGTGAGAGCCAAGGAGTAAAACAACCAACAACATCATAGAGTCCATGAATATCATTCTTACTTCTTTTCTGGGGAAATCATTGCCTTGGCTGTCTGAGGTACCAGTACCAGCAGCCACACCTAAAGAAGGCAGACTTTCACCTGATAATCCATCAAGTGGGCACTAGGATCAGTTTCCAGTGTAGGGGGTAATTTGGTTATGATCTCATTTAGCCACAGAAAGAATATATTTCTAAACCATATTATCTTAAACATGTTAGAGTTTTCATTTAGGAAAAAAAGTAGAGTATGTGCTATATGATGTTTTCTTGGTGTCATCATGTGAGATGTTTAGCTGATCTTCCATTTTGATATCTGAAATGGCATTTCAACTGTATTTTAATAAATAAAGACTGCCTGAAGATCTGAGAGTAAAACAGTCCCACTGGTCAGCCTTACAGACCTGATTATGGTAACACACACCTTTAATTCCAATAGCCATATTGACCACACCTCTAATCTCAGTAGCCACACTAGTTGTCATAGAAACTGGGTGGTGCATGCCTTTAATCCCATGGTGCATGCCTTTAATCTCAGCTCTAGAGAGGAATCTAAAACAGGGAAAAGCAGCTCTCAGATGCATCTCCTTCTGAGGTAAGAGCCAGTGGCTGATTCTTTTGCTTTTCAGATCTTCAGGTTGAACCCCAATTCTGACCCTGAGCTTTTATTAATTGTGCTTCAGACATCCTTATATTAGGACACCAATCCAGGTGAAGGAATGTCTGAGGAGCCAAAAAGGAAGCCCCATTCTCACCAGTGTGTTTCTCCATTTGCCCCAAAACACTATATATTCTCCTCAGCCGTAACTTAGCCCCGTGGATATGTGAAGTTGCGGACGAGGCAAGGAAATGCATTCATCCCACCGCACTAAAACCAAGGCTCAAACTGTAAATAAAAATGAAAGAATGGTATTGAGTGTATCATTTGGCATAACCTGTTGATGGCCAGATAAAAATTTGCTTTTGTATTGAAGCTTTCGGAAAGCATGCCATTTGTTTATGGGAGCATGCACGGAAAGTGCAATGAGTATAAACTGTATTTCACGATACTTGCAGGAACAGGAATGTGTTCTGAAAACATCTGGCATTTTTATTAGGGAGAAAGTTCCAAATACCGCTAATGGTACTGAATCTCATTATCGTCATTCAAATAGAAGAAAACAGTAAATTTTACTGAAATAAAAACTAAGGTCTGAAAAAAACCAAGATAGCAGAGCTTGTGAAAGTACTATGCTCACTGTGAATTTCTAAAGTGAGAGGTATGGCACTTAGTTGAACTTATTTGAACATATGAACTTTACTCTATTTCCGAACTCCGGTTCCACATGGCATGTCGGGAATTTTCTCTGAGCTGCTGCAGGCCTGGAAGCCTGTGATGAGGCAATATTGCATTTCTAATCATTGTCTTAAGCTCGCGTCGCAAACCCAGCTCAATTCCACGGTGACAGCTGTTGTTTGCTTTACTGGTGCATTTCACTTTCAGATATGATTTTTAAAAGAATTTCTTCAAATTTCATACTTTTTCTTAGCAAGTATCTCTATTTAAATTCCCAAGATAAGAAGAAAATGATTTGTCTCACACCTCCTCCACATATAGGGAGAATCTAGGCTGCTTGTGGCCTTTGGCCCTAATGTATGATGCCTGCACCCAGTCTAATTCCTTCTAACTAAATAAATGATCTCATTTATCCCCTGGGACCTGTGGTGAAAAGGTAGTTCCGGTCACAGGACTCAAGGCACAAGCACAGATTTTAGTGAAAAGAGTGGGTGAGGAAAGAATGAAATCATCAGCCGGCAGGTTCTTGGTCTCTGGTTTGCAGGGACCCTGCAGAACTGCAGGCAAAGGTGTCCACAGAAGCAGTCACTGGGCTTTACATTGACCAGCACAGATGTGTGCACTTCCATCCTACGAGAACTAGCGTTTGGAGGGGGACAATGGAAAAAAGAAGGAAAATGAAAACAAAAACAGGTTATGAACATCAACATTCATTATTTGATCTATTTAATTCCACTTTATGATTGATTTATGCTTTCCATTTTAATACCAGTTAATAGGTATAAAAATAGGAAGAAAACAGGACATACCATGAAACCAAAATATATGGGCTTAGGGAAAGCAGTCTTGGGGCTAAATTTGCAAAGTATTGGCCATCAATCTTGATATAGATAGATATGTTGTGTTTCCATCCTCTCAACACTCCTACCAAGAAAGTCCTTTGCTTTTAGTCCCGTTTTAAAGATTCATATTGCCAGCTGAAGTAAGTTGCAAAATTCTTCCTGCTAGGAAGTGCTGTTACCAAGATATGGTGGCAGACTTTCCTTTGCGGATTAGGCAAATGTGCCTGTATAATGTTGAGCAAGAGAATGAGTGTGCAAGCAGGTGTGCTCTTCTTTGGTTTCACTACATAGCTCGGGCTGGTCATGAGCGAGAGCTCTTCTGCTCTTCCCTGAATGCTGGGATGACAGGCACATCTCAAAACTATCCCATCACTTATTTTGTTTTGCTTTTAAGACTAAGCAAATGTACACAAATACCTAACAGAAGAAAGACAAAAGGAATAATACTAAGAAGACAACTGTTCTTCTAGGTTTAAGGGATTTATGGATATGTTTTCAGGGTGTAAAATTTGAAGTATTATTGAAGTATTCTACCAATATGCAACTATGGGCCTCTTTTCTATCCAAGAAAAATTCTTATGACATAAAGATGACTGAATATCTTCTAAAATTCTATGAATAAATAAACTGATGAATGTTGAGGTTCTGAATTGGTTTTTATTAATAATAATGGTGTATAATTATTTTGCTGTGATGGGTGAAAAGAAGATTCCCCAAGGAATATTATTTAAAAAAAAGAAGAAAAAAAAAACCCGAAGAGGATAGACAAACCAGTAAAAACAGAAAAGTACAAAGATGAAAACAGTAGCTTGTTGAACTGGCTTCTGCCCTTGCCAACATGGAACCGGGGCTTTCATACAGAATAGCTAGAGCCCTTCTTTACCCCTTTGTTAACTCATCCTGAGCATGAAGGCAAGCACTCCCGGAAAGATCATATGAAACACCCCTTGCCCTTTCCTCGCGGCCTCCTCGCACCTTGCAGCTTGAAGAGTACATCACAAGTCACTTTTATCATCACTATTGAAGAATGTCTTTCAGTATTAGTGCCATTTTAAGCGTTGATGTGTTTGTAAACGTCAGACAAGCACGCAGCATTTTGGATGACTTTGTAAAAGTCAGACTCGCCCCCACGGCATTTGGATGAGCCCTCTTTTGTGTGTCTGCTTCATGCCTTTGTTGGAGTTACACATTTTCTGTGTGTGGGATTGAAGAATCATGGAAAATTGCCACTTGTGTGATAAATTACTGTTTTCACCCATCAAACATCGAAAATGCTCACTACGAGGCTCACACACCATTATGCTGTCCCATCTAGGACCTGCTGAAAGTCAGCAGGGTGCATCTGGCTGAAATTCAGTCAGGCGATTAAATTTATTCAAGCCTGGTGAACTTGAGAGCTTTCAAAAGAAGAGTAGTTGAAGCCACGAGATTATAGTCCTGACAGGTCTCTGGAAAGGTGGGTGACACCTGATGGCTCTCAGCGAAGCCTGGTACCTGTTCGCATTGATCTGCAACAAAGTCCCCCTCAGTGCGTCCACTTAACATTTCCTCTCAGGGAACCTGTGCCGTTGGAGATATTTACGACTTGCTTTCAGCTTAAAAATAAATCACCTCTAATTCCTCTAAGCGAAATCAATCACAAAACCTGTAAAAAATGGACTGGTTGTTTGGTCGATTCTGGCAGAAAAGTAAACAGCACTTCAGCTTTTCCCCGCCATTAAAGCCTAAATGGCCTAGAAAGTAAATCAATATTTCTAGTCAGCCTTCTGGCTATTGTTTAGCCAGTAGATATGGATTTGCTGTGGCTTACTGCACTCCCTTGGGACTAACCTATAATCCTCCGAGAGAAATAATAAGTTCGTTATCTAGTTCGGCTCTCTGTTGTCCATTTAAATGGACCACATCCATCAACGGTCCCTGTTAAAGTTAAAAAGATGAGGGCACCCTCTGAACCCACTTTACGCTGAATCACTTTCATCAGAGGGGACAAATTAGAGTTCAGAGTTCTGCTGGTTAGCAAACAACATAAGACCCCCACATGGGGTGAGACAATAATTTGGATACGAGGAGGTATACAGTATTGCCGATTCAAGACAAGATATGCTACTAGATCCCTGCTGGATAGCCTGGGCTGCATGCACTATGCTTCACACCCTTTAGGACTTGGACTCTCCCATCTTAAGTATGTTTCAATACTCACATGACTCAGAATGTCAGTAGTGACTTAATATCTCCCTTTCTGATAGCACTTAATGCCAAAATGCCACCCTCACTCCTCAGGAGCACGTGAAAGGTCGGTCAGGGCTTAAATCGCTTAATTGCAATAATTTTTAATAATTGTTGCTGAGACAATTTGAGACTGTTCAGGGGCAAGTAATTATTTATAGGAACTTATTTTATTTGCTAGATAAGCGTGTTGGGCTATACTCTCCTTCGGATGCCATTTGTGTTTCTTGGTTTATTAGGAGATTATGATAAAGTTGGAACAATTCATTTAAAATATTCTGTATAGATAATCTTCACGAAAGGTTAAATTTATGTATTTGCAACGCCTGGGTTTCATCATCAAAACAACCCCTATAAGAAGAAAACAGAGGCCACATTGCACATTGAGGGTTGCTGGAGAACACCATTATATCTTGGTCAACATTTCAGTTAGAATCTCTTTGGGGTGTGTTTAATTAAAGTTATTGTAACAGCACAGCTAAGAGTAAATAGAATTATTTTAAATAAGACATTCATCTAGTACTTTAGAACTAGACCATGTGTGCAAACGTACTCATTTAGGGCAGGACGGCTTTACTGATGGTCAGAGCAGTGACTTTTGTTATGACACACTATTTGCCAGTTCTTTTTTCAACTAGTAGGACGTATTATAACTGTTTTTTTTTACTCTTCATTATATAGAATGTTTGTTTTATAGAAAACATTAAATGATGTGGCCATCTGCTATAAAGAAAAATACATTAAAATCAATGTGAAACTTGCGTGTATTCGGCTTGACCTATTTATTATTTCTACTAACCAGTTAGAGTTCTTTGGTAAGTTAAAAATAGATCCATAAAGAATTAATTCACTTTTGAGTGTTTAAGCTACAACTAACTTGTTTGGAAATATGATTTCTCTGTTTTGTTTTCCACTATATTTTGAAGAATCCTGTGAGAGGATGCCTATGTGAGATACGGTCCCTTGAGGATGGCCAAGCCTTCTGATCTACATCACCTTTGTATCTGTGCCTACCAGAGGACAGAACATCTAGAAGGCAGAAAGGCAGTGGGAAATAGCTCCTTAGATATGACATATTAATACTTGAAAGTAATATTCTTTTCTTTACTATTTAGCATACTGACTATATATCTCATAATAAAATGGGTGCTAGGTATTAACTATGGTCCTAATTCTGAACTTTGGTTAAAAAAACAGATTGAGAGACTCTACTAATTATGTACTATGAGAGTTTCTAAAATAATGGAACTTATTTGCAAAACTTAGTTGATGTTCTTACCCTGCTTTTCTTGAATATTGCTATTAAAGTTCAAAATATAATCTTATATCTGAAAATAAGTTGACAAATTATTCAAATTTTTACATAAAAGGATGACTTTGAGTAAATTTATAAAATCAGTGTGTTTCTTGAAACAATATAATCCATATATCCTGCTGGTACTTGACTATTTCATTAGTCAAGAAATATATGACCCCAACTAACTTTAGAAATTTAAATGCATATTAATTTTATCAATTTTTATTTCTGCATATTTTTACAAATATTTCTTATGGTTTATTTAACTTCATTTTATGTGCATTGGTGTGAAGGTGTCAGATCCCCTGGATTTTCAGACAGTTGTGAGTTGCCATGTGGGTGCTGGGAATTGAACCTGGGTCCTCTGGAAGAGCAGTCAGTGCTCTTAACCACTGAGCCATCGCTCCAGCCCCTCTGCATATTTTTCTAATATTTAAAAAATAATAATTCATAGCAAGGAACACTGTCAATAGTGTTGAACTTACCCAACCAAAATGCTTTAAGGATTTAAGCTACAGATTTTCCTAAGAATATTCCCCATTCAATAAGGACACAGAAACAAACAAACAACAAGAGTCTAGCCATCCGGATATTTGCTTGTTCTACTATGATAAAGACCACAACCAAAAGAAACTTGGGTAGAAAAGGGATAACCTCACCATACAGCTTACAGTCCATCAGGAAGAGAAGTCATGGCAGCCTCAAGGCAGGGATTTGGAGACAAGAACTGAAGCAGGGGACATGGACACATGCTCCTTACAGGCTTTGCTGCCCATGACTTGCTAACCTGCCTTTTTAAACAACATTCCAGACAACCTGCCTAGGGATAGCGCCGCTCATAGTGATTTGGGCCCTCTCACATCAATCATTAGTCAAAAAATGCCCCCACAGATTTGCTTACAGTTCAGTCTGATGGAGACATTTCCTCAACTGAAGTCCTCTTTTCTCACAAGATCCTGGCTTGCATCAAGTTGACAAAAAGCTAATCAGCATTGTCTATTCTCTATCAAGTTAGTATCATGATGTAATCACCTCTATAATGAATGTATTTGTGACATATCCCATGGCCTCATAATTATCAACAAATGGTACATGCATTTTGGTTTACATATTTCAAAACATAATTGTTAAAAATGAATAAATTATTAAATCAGTAAGCCAGCATATATGTTTATAAATTTAATCTTCTACTTGGTTTCTGCAGTAAAGTCTTTAGATCATTTAGCAGCAGGATATCTGGATCTCACAGAAACACCCATAGGCATTAAATTTTACAAAATTTCTACATATGCTGTGGAAATTAATTTCTTACTTGCAGTATAATAATCTATACGATATCATCAATTTTGCAACATGGCTTCCAATGCATCATATTTTCTTTTGGCTTTGAAAAAAAAATCGTGTTAGTACACATTCCAGGAATACACACTGCTCTCAGAGATCACTGATGTTTACCTTGGAAACAGCCAACCCCGTGTCTTTGGGCTTTATCTTCCATTCCTACTTCTCACTATTTGTATTTGGCCAGTCTTGCTAATGGAACTGGAAAGGGTAATGCTTTCATAGATTTGATGATTTCTTAGTCTCTATACCAGGATGAGAGACTCCGTGTCCACTTAGATAACTAAGGGAACACTCCATCCTGATGTGTGTGACAGGAGGCTTATTTACTTCTGCTTCCCTCGAACCTTTTGTTCAGAACAGCATGAACTTGAAGACACAGGCCAACCAAGATGAACTATAGACTCAGCCATATAGTAAATCAAAAGCAAGGCATGCACTTGCATGTTCAGTTCATTTGTTATTATCTTAAATAGTTAAAAAAATATTTTAAAATTTTATTCATACAGGTATCTAAAAATCAGTGATTGCAGAGAAGATCTATTGGGTCATTTAGCTCCTTCACAAAGTTCCAGTTTTCTCATTCAGTATATTAACTTGGGCCTGTCCAAATTGAAGTGGCTAAAGAGATGGGTTTCTACAACTTAACATGGGAGATATTTCTAAATCAAATCCATCTACGGCAAAGCATCATTAAAGACTTTGCCATTAGAGTTATACTAAATTGTTCTCTGCTTAATTGCATCTCATTTGTCCTTCATTCCCCTTGGCTACCCAATGCAAACTCTTCCTTGACTAGATTTATTTTAGTTCAGATCATCCACATATATTATTGATGAAAGTTATGTCATTAATGAGTACTATTTATTATATATCATTGTTTAAATATTTGTATTCCTTGGCTCAGGTATGACAACAGCTAGGAGAAATTCTTGTAATAAAAATAAACTTATTTCACAGGGTTTATTCTTGCATTCAAAAAAGGACCCAGTAGGTTCTACAAACATGTTTTAGCTAAATTGTTCAGTGTTTTAAACCATGAACTCTCACATAAATTGATATTATATATTAACTTTCTTCCTGCTATCAATTTTCCCATCTATGCTCGTATATTTTTATTTTTTAAAAATCTTAGTCACATTAAGCCTACCTTTTTCTGCAGTAAAGAATGTCTCTCATACCCTCATTGATTCTGTTTAACTCAAGAAGTTCTGAAGATGCTAGGTTCAACAGCACGGTTCTCTTCCTGCCCGGTTGATGGATATCCTTTAAGATAACCATGAATCCAAAAATGAGCTGATTAAAAAAGTATTAAGAAAATCTATACAGATGACTAAGTCAATCCATCAGTGTTTTTCCTCAGTAGGATCAACTTTTTCTCGGGTAGAGAAGACCACTGCCAGGAGATAGCAATGAACTCTGACCTCTGAGAGTGCTGCAACAGGAACTAACAGCAAGAAAACATTTTCTATTAGAGCAAATAGACTCCTAATCAACATATTATCGATCCTTCATTTTTGTCAAGGTCACTTTGTACTTTAAAAAATGATCTTACACTAAGCCTTTAATAGGAAAAGTGGACTAATTTGATTTAAAGAGTAAATGCTATTAATTATGAACGACAGTCAATAAAATGCTTGTTCTTCTAAACATAAAGGCAAATCTAGCAGGGCCTTGATTTATGGTTATGAATAAATTGATGAAATATGTTTACTCCTATCACTTATTTCCTTTCTACTTTCTGCTGCTACGCTTGCCTGTGTATTAAAAAATCCTTGACATAATCTTTGCAATTGAAAGATAACTTTGGTTGAAAATATTTTCTCCTAATTTTATTACTATGTTTTTATGTTCAACAGATAATGTTTTTATATATTATTTTGAGATTATTTCTAGGAAAATTATGGGTAAAGATGTGAATAAAATTTACCATAGTTCATTCTAAGTTGTTTCTCAATTGTGCCATACAGAGATGTAATATAAACAAGAATTATAATGTTATTAAACTCAGGAAGCAAAATATTTTGGAAAATAACTTGGTCCAAATATGTACCTTAATAAAAAATATTTAATTGTATAAATACCAAATGTAATATTTTAGATTCCAGAATATTTTATCTATTAATATTGTCATTAGTCTCCATTGAAGTTTTTCCATCAGTTTATCTTCAATAAATTAAGAAATAAATTATTTAAGAAGAATAAACTCAGTAAATTTAAAATAAATGAAATTCTTGTCTCTACATGTAACCTGTATGATTACTGATCTCTCAAAGAAAAAGGAAAATATTTTTTCACCTAAAATGGTTCAACATGAACAATGTATGCTATTTTATAGTTCACTGCAATAAGTAAAATGCGTTGGTTATAAAATATGCATTGGAAGAAGTGCCTTCAATATAAGTTTTCCCATTGTGAGTCATCAATGTGCAGACTACAGTTTGCTCCCTTGGATTGTAATTATGTGACTATGTCACTGGAGGTTTGCAGACCAGGTCAAACTTGCATGTCTGTTAGGATTTGATTTTCTTCCTTTATGAAAGAAATTTATTGGTTAGGAAACACTATATTTTAAGTATACTTCCTAAATGTGAATAATGCAAATGAACCAACTTTAGTTTGTCTGCAAATTCTTCCAGAAAAATAGTATTTAAAAAAATTGAAAAGACGATTTTTACTGAAAAAGACGATTAGTAAAACTAAAATGTCTTATAGGGAACAAAGGGCAGCAAGGTGTAAACCTCACATGAAACAAATACATTAGAGCATTTAATTACCAAAACAATATATATATTAAAAAGATACTCTGGATCACCATTAAGAACCTCACTAGTGTTTGATTTGTAGGCATTTTTTTTGCCAGCTTTGTATTTTGGGATTTAATGCAAAGATAATTTTCGTGTTCATCCAAAGCAAGAGGAACCCTAGCTCTGTGTGACTGTGGACAAAAAGACAGCCAACTCGAAGGCTGCATCCGATACAAAAAACAAATATTCAACAACAGTGAATGCATGTGCAGACAGTCTATTTAACATAATCTGCATTTTATGTTCAAATTGCTTCACACTTGTGCTGGGAACATGACTCAGCAGGGAAGAGTGCTTCCTGTTCATCCGGGAAGTGTTGAGTACCTAGAACATTCATAAATCTGGGTGTGGCCATACATACTTGTCACTCCTCCTGACATGGAAGGAGGCATTCTCAGGAGCTTGCTAACCATGCTCAGTGGGATGAGTTGGAGAATGACAGAGGAGGACACTTGCTGTTCTCTGGCCTCTGAACATACCTGCACAGTCGTGCACCCAAGTACACAAATAATCACATTTACAGAAAATATGTCCCAGGCTCTGTGCTTAAATTACTTTCTGACATTCTTCTTATTAGGTAAATATCATGCTCCCATCTAAACCCACTTTTATCATAGCTAAGCCTGTTTTGTTGTCCAACCATCCACTGAGTTATAGAATAATGAAACTCTATAGAATAGGGCCATATGAATGTACACATACAGGGTTTACACTGAGTAAAGTTATTCCTAATGTGTTTATCCCATTCTCTCCATTTTCCTGGTAGAAGAGAGTTTCAGACAACAAGCTAAAGTGGAGAACATGGTTGATAATTCATTTACATAACTGTTTGTTATAAAATCTACTATACAGATAAATTATTCTTGAGAAGAGGGACTGGGGAGATTGCTTGGTTAGAAGCATATTGTTCTTGCAGAAGACCTGACTTTGGTTCCTGCCCATAAGTCAAGTGATTCAAAAACCCCTGTAACTCCAGCTCCAGGGAATCTGATACCAGGGAAAACCCTCTGACACCGTCAACATAAGTAATGTAGGAACATACTCACAATTTAAATTAATGCAAATAAATCTTTAAAAAATATTCTGACAGTGTGAATGTGTGCCCTGTGCATGAATGCTTTTGTGTGTGTTTGTGTGTGTGAGAGAGAGAGACAGACAGACAGAGAAAGACAGAGACAGAGGTAGAAAAAGGGATGGAAGGGAGGAGGAGGGGAAGAAAAGAGGGAGGTAGAGAGACCACAGAAAGTTTGGGCATGAATTCATAGATCACGTTCTATGAATTTGGGAATTTTTGCAAATTTTCATAAATAGACAAATACATTTTAAGTTTTCTTAGTAAGAGAAGATTTGACGATAAGCTTAATCACTATGCTTGTCTATACAAATAGTTAAAATACCAAATGAGAGCTTTATTACTATAGAAATGAGCATGGTCTAAAACACATGTGTGCACTGGTCACCAGGATGGTTGAGCAGTGCATTGTAGGGTTGCTTGAAGCACTACTTCACATTTGGAACTCTACCCATTTCCATTTTCCACTCTTTCGGTTTTCTTGTCATTCAGCCTTTTGCTGTCTTGGTATCCAGAACTGTCACATGGGTAGCATAGTTTTGCAGTTGAAACCTGTTGGGACCGCAGCATTGCTCTGTTCCTAGCTAAAACCACTGCCTTTTCTGCTCTGTTTTTTCCTCATTCTTTTTCTTCAGCATTACAGAATCACCGCCTCACTAACTCGGTTCTCCATGGGACTCCCCTATGCTCTGAGTTCTCTATTTTCCTTAGTCATCCTTTATTTCCCTTTGGTTTCATCATGGCTGCATGTTGATTTTCTGTGCCTTGCTCCTGTCAACGGAGTCTAACATCTAGTGTATGTGTGCTTGCTTATAACAGATTTAACCTTGGAATCTTCTGCCTCTAGTGCAGTAGTTAATGGTTCCCGAGTGCTCATCAATTCGGCTTTGTTGTCATAGACTTGGAAGCCTTCTTTCATGCTTGTTTTCTTTCAAGATGAATGCAGCTGGCTTTAAATGGCCAAGTTTACTGCCATCTCTGAAAATTTAGCCTTAGAAGAAACATTGGAACTACTTCAAAGAATGCCTTCTGCGTTGCAGACAATGTGACACGGCACAAGCACCATAAATGCTCACCTACTGCAGTTACCTAAATATCTACTTTGATCCCATCTTCCTGAATGATTTTAATCAATGGTAATGACCGTTTAAAAAGATTATAGATGAGAATAGTGAAGAAACACCACATCATAGGATTCGTGTCAAGATACATTTAAACATACATAAATAGACCTTAAATTTTCTGTAGCAGAGGCCTTAAATATGTCCTTGGAATAAAAAAGAAAATTATGAATATGTGCATCTTATAATACATACTGGTATGAGGTGTATGTGGTATCAAAGACATCATCATCTTAAGAGCCTGAGTAGCTGATAAAAACTTTAAGCACAAATTTATACTATGATTTTTGACAAATTCACACTACCATTTTGAAAATCAACAGTGAGGAAAAGCTACTAAATCCCACTTTCACAAAATGAAATCCAGGCTGGCACATGCCAAGGTAAACTTGTAAGTTGTTTTTATTATCATTTTGCTTTTCTCAAATGAGCAAGTCCTCTACAGAAGTAAAATTCATAGTGAGTTATCATATTATAATAACTGATGATCACAGTGATGAGAGTGTACTCTGATGACATTTACAAGCACAACATGGGGATGGAATTAGAGGGAACTGTGGCTAGTTTGTTATTTAGAGACATCTATGGAGAATCATGGAGATCAAGATGCTACATGCACTTTTGTTGAATAAAGAATCGTACAACAGAGGGAGACATAACAGTGGTCTTTGGGGCACCATTATTTTAAGTCATTAAGTTCCTCAAGTTGGTCCAGTGCATGGAGGCTAGCTCGATGCAAGAAAGGTGGGCAGGCTTTTGGAGTGCAAGCTCGTTATTTTGACATAAGTCAGGCCCCTAAATGCAACTAAGCTGTGTGACTCACATTTATCCTTGGCTCACTGAAGGGAAAGGCATGGGGAAGTTTGACAGTTACACAAAAGGTAAGAAAACATGCCCAAGAGTTTTTCTGCAATGTATACATTACAAATTATGAGTTAATGCTTTAGCTCCCCTTACCTCAGCTGCTCTTTGGCAAAATAATAATCTCATCACCCCATAACAGCAGTAGTCTCAAGTATTTGATAATGTACTTAAAATATTTCTGGGAGACAAGAGAGATTGCACAGTAGTTAGGACCATGAGTTTTTGTTATGGATCTACCTTGTGTATGAAAAATAATTTACCATTTGTGAGTTTTTAGCAGTCTGTAGCTCAATATTAATGGTAAAATCTAAATATTAATTAAGAACATTTAATTAATTTTATATTAATTTAAGGAAAATAATGTTATACTTGAGATTACTCAAAGTGTCTTCAGTTCTGCAAAAGTGGTATCTATACTCAATCACAAAACTTTTAAATTATTTTATTAACTATGTCTTTAAGTTTTAGAAAAGAGAGAACTGACAATTATAAACAATGACTATCTGATAGATTTACTTCCATGAAAAATGAATTTTGAAGTTGGCTGATGATTAAAAGAAAATGAAGAGCTGATAGTGCTGAGATTGAGACAGAGCATGGGACATCATCCAAATTTTGTTTCTAGACTGGCAAGGAAAATCTACTTCAACAGGGTGTTCTTTGAAAAAGTCATTTCTCTTGAAGTTCTCAAAAATAGAATGGACACAGAAGATTCTTAAGCTTTGGATCTAATAAAAAGGAAAGACCTTTAAAAAATAATCTTCATAGCCTGCCAGATACTTCTGTTTTGAACAGAAAAGTTCATGAGGAATTATATTAATGATATTTGTACATTATTATGAAAACCACGATGAATTTTGGCAAGAAAAATGTAATTTATTTTTAAAGGAAGTTCTATCAGTGATTTATCAAACTATCCCCCCAAAATGCCTTTGCACACTGAAGTGTGTAAAGACACTTTGGGGAATTTCATTTTAAAGTTGCACATCAGACACTTCATTAAACTGAGTGTGTGAGGTGGAAACACCCTCTCTGGTCTCCTGTGGAGCTGACTCTGCCATCGTCCTGCAGTAAACAGAATAACACACAGGCTCCATGCAAGGTTTAACAATTTTGACTTGTAGAGAAGTTAGCTGGTGACTCCTTAGAGAAATCACCCAAGAAATCCAAGCTGAGTATTTCAGGGCTCTGCTGCTTCTGCCCTCGCCAAGTACAAGCATATACTCTGCCATTTGGACAGATACTAGTGCCTGTACGGAAAGCACCATATTCTCCAGAGATCTGGCAAGGAACCACCTTCATCCTGCCAGTGTAGAAATAGCATTAGAGCAAGACTAATTGCTGGAAAGCCTGTTCAGAAAGATTTGTCATTCAGGATGGTAAAAATAATCCCACTTTTCAGAGTACATTCAAACTTTTTTTTTATTTCTAGTATTTAATAGAGATCAAAACATTTCCCTTTCCACAAGTGAATGTGTTTTATGTAGTGCGGCTATTTCCTTTGATTTGAGTTCAAGCAGAGAAGTTGAAGCAAAAAAGAATTTTGTCTAGACGTACCATGTTTGTTCCTTTTGTAAGAAGTAATTCATTAAGTCTGAAATGTGTCTTAAGGAAGGATTTGTATGTTCCATAAACATCTCATTGAAAAGTGGAAATGCTAAGAGAGACGAAAGTATTTGCTTGTACAAGAATAGACAGTAGTGTCTAAGAAAGTTAGAATGAGCTACAGAGTTATACAGTATGGAGGGCTTTTCTAGGAATCTATGTCCCAACCTATCCCTGATTGTCTCCCAGTTCAGTCTGCTATCCTGCACCAGATATGGGATCTTCTTTTTTTGGAAAGTGACCACACAAATATGCTCACTTACAGAGCTGCAGTGGCTGGAAGTTCTTATGACATTAATGACCTGATTTGGACAACAATAGCATCTCTCATGAAATGCTTTGTCTCTGATGATTTTAACTTTGGGTTCAAATCTCCCCAGGAATTACAGTTATCACCCCAAATGTCTTTCACAGTGCAATTCCAAAAAGCCATAGTATTATCTGAACAATGTCCAGACTAAGCCAATTTCTTGGCTTTAATTTCATAGTAATGAGAATGTCACCATTGGATTTCCAGGCTTGAGTATCTCATGAACCTGAACTTATCTGTGATTTGTACCTCTAGAGAGACAACCTCACCACAGTGAACTGAAAAGAAACCTGTTATGAGGTTAAGCCATGTGCACTGCTTGGCGTTCATTCAGTTCACTGTAGCTGAAAAAATAACTGTGAGGCTCCATATCCCATTAACACTGTGTTAATTATTGTCATTGTCCCATCAGCAGCTTGTTTACAACAGCTCTGGCTGACAGGGATGGTGGGATGTTCTGTCAAGGCAATCACCTGATGAGATTTTTATTGGCAAAAGATCTTACTTTCCTTTACTCATCTATCTTGGGGGAGTCAGTGCTTCATTAACTCATGCCTAATCACGTGTGCAATAGGCTAGTTTTTTTTTTTTTTTTTTAGTCTTTCAAATAGTTGACACCACTGTCCTCTTCTGTATTATAGTAAACCAATTTGCTCTCTGGAAAGTCCCATCTGCTTTTGTTTCCTTATGTATGATTCTCTGCATAAAAATGTTTTCTTATAGGGGCATAAATTCTGTTAAGAAAAAGTAACACAATGCATACATGCACACACACACACACACACACACACACACACACTTTTCAAGTAGTAAGAATCATTGTCCTTACTGACTTAAGGTACATATTGGAGGAAGAATTTTAAATCTCCCTCGATGAGAAGGTACCACTGATTATTTGGAAAGAACTGATAATCACTGTTTGTGTCTTCTTACCCAAGCTAGATTCTGCAGACATTTATATCCCTTTAGCTTCTTATATAATAGTCAATGTTTACTGTCCCAAATAAAAGTCAGTGCTATTCTTGTGATTAAAATAGTTTACCATTGTTATTTCTCTAAAAGGAAATTAAAACTACTATTTCAAAACCATTTGATAACTCTAATTTAATGATAAAATGTATGTCCCTTCCTAATATTAATACCTAATTCTAATTCCATGACCATACTATCTCAGTAAGTTTGTTTTTGAAGATTGTACTTACTGTTAATAATTATCTATGGCATTGGATATAGGCTATAAGACATGATTTAAGAATTAGTCTTCACTTCATGGTTAGCTCAGTGGTAAGTGTTCCTCATTGTGTCCCTCAGGAATTACATTTTTGCTAATTCAGTTTCCTCATTAACATAATTGTAGTAAAAATTGTGTAAAATATTCATCAAAATGTGAGAGTTCTTATCCACAGCCCTAGACCTAGGCCCTAAACAGGCACAATAAGTACAGATGGTTTATTACATGTATCAGTTAATAAAAGTAAGAGGTCTTGTTTTTTGTCCAAACACCGGACTACACCTTGTGTGAAGACAGTGTTTTATATACTTGATAAATCCTTAAGTAGAAAGATTATGAATAAAGATAATCGTCCTCCATAATGGTAATCAAGTAGTAGTCCTCCACATATCGATGGATTGTGTATAGAATCCCAGGTCAATAGCAAAATCTGCCTATAAATAAGTTTTATACAAATGGCATTGCATTTGCATGTGCCCATTCACCCAATACTATGTGGCCAATCACCTATGTACTTTAAACAATCGCTGTATTAATAATAATGCATAGCATGGTTATAATAATGCTATATTATAAATAATATAATATGTGTATTTATATTATATATAAAATATAATATTATATAATATAATAATGCTATATTATAAATAAAAATTTAAAAAGCTTGTACATATTTACCACAGCTGTGTGTGTGAATGATATTATGTGTGCAAGTGCATTTGTATGTGTAGGTGTACATGAATGCCCTTTGTTCTCTTAGGCATGGTCTCTCACTGGCCTGGAGCTCTCTGAATAATCTTTATGACTCGCTAGGGCACCCCAAGGATCTACCCATCTCTGCCTCTCCAGCACTGAGATTACATGCGCATGTCTCCACATCTGACTTTTTAAAATGTGGGTTTGAGGACAGAAATCAGGCGCTCATGATAGCCTGGCAGGAACTGCACCAATGGTGCTATCTCCCAAAGCCTCAGACACATGTATTTTCTAAGTAGTTTTGGATTCCAGTCTACTGGATGTGAAGCCTGCAGATGAGGATGATTCCGTGTGCATCCCCTGATTTTGCTTTTCTGGAGACCTTGACTAATGCAGGTAGTGTTTGTTCAAAGAAATTATATACCCTGATATACTTCTCTTAACAACTGTATTCAGATCCCCTTCTTTGCTAACAAGAGGCCTGGCAGAAGGAACATCTTCTCCCTCTTTAGGTGAGAATGATTTTCTGCTCCCAGAGAGCAATGCAATTTTGCTGGCCGATCCCATCTCCTCCTTCCTTCAGTCCGGTGCAAGCAGGAGAGTAATTAATCCTCATGCTTACTTGAGTTTGGTTTGGCACAGTATGCTTTCCCTAGCAAACCATAATTGATTCTGAATAATTGATCAGTGACGGACATTCAATTTTCTTTATCTTCTCTTCCTCTCATTCTCCGGTGATATATATTTTCTTTGGGGAACCATTTTCCACTTTCAAAACAGCCCCAATGCAAGGCCTTTTAGTGATCAAATCAATTTATGCTGCTTTCTGCCAATCTGGATCAAGTCCCTGTGACTCCTCTTGGAGAACTCTTAGGGAACCGTCATTAGTGTTCCACCGTATCCATTAGTTTTCAGAAAGGAAGCAAACTTCTCAAATAAAGACATCGGAAACGATTTACATATTGCTCTCGTGCTTTATCTTCCCACTGCACTAGTACACTTTCCCCTTTGATAAGGGCTCCTCCTGAAACCAGGGACCTTTCTGAACTATGGAACCAAGCTGAGGGTCCTCAGTTGTTGGGATTGTCATCTGAGTCGTGCTAGCTCACTCAGTAGTTAGTGCTGCACTTCCCTTTTATATGAAGGCGAGATTACATTACGCCAGTGTCCCACCGACTACACTTTCAGTCCATCAGACAACAGATTAAACCTCCTACCAAAGCATAACTGAAAGCTTTCTTTTTTGGAAAAAAAGTAGTTTTAGGAATTCAATGAGCTTCATCATGTCACAGAGAAAGCAGCATGCTTAGTGAGGTACGCAAAACTGGTCACTTACTAAGGAGGCTAAACAGCCATTCCCCTCTTACCTTCACAGACAACTGAAGAGTCTCAGAGCAAAGTAGGTTAAGAACAGATAGTAAACATTCTGAGATCCATCGCACAAACATCTCGGCTACCTCAGTCGAAACTGTTTCTTTTGGAAGAAGTGCCAGTCTCTCTCTTCTGACATGAAACAGGAAATTACTTCTCTGTATCAACTGCCACAGCATTTTAGCCACACCCATCTACCCTCTGAGGGGAACCAAATTTTTAAAGTGTAAATCTACAAGTGGACTTCTTACAGTCTGTTCTACCAACAGAAAAAAAAAAATAGCGTTTAAATACTCACCACACAGTGTCTTCAAAAGCACCTTTTAATTTTGCATTCAATTTCATGCACGTGCATGAAATTAACTCTTGTTAAGGACTTGACTGTGTGCTGGAAGGTGAGCCTGTGGCCTGCAAAGGAAACCTAGCTGCAGCCCTATAACGCACTGATCAGTGGAATCTGGACATTCATCCATTACTTTAGCACAGCTGAGAAATTTTTCTTTTCTCAAGATCCCCACCATATCACAGCTGCTTTCTTCTGCTCTGATCTTATTGTCCAGTGCTTTTATCATTCTTATTCGGCAGAATCATTCCTTCCTGCACATCTTTATGCCTTGCACATCTGACTTTCCACTGGCTGGTCCTTCTCTGCCTCTGCATTCATTCTTCCTTCTCCTGTGGCCACTGAACACTAGAGAGAGTCAAACTTCACTCTCCAGTCTTGCCTGGAATCATCTCACATATCTCTGAGACCAGGGGAACCATAAGAACCTGTCTCTCCCCTGTTAATATCTAAATTTTTAATTGTGAGTAAGTGAATATATTTGGACCTCACATATACTAGTTAAAACCCAGTTCTTGATTTCAAATCCACTTCATTCCAGGCTTCTGAAAGTAGTAATCTTTATCATTATTGCAAGATCTGGTTAACTAAGACAATACATACACAAACAAATGGGAAAAGTTTTTACTATATGACCTTATCAATATCAGTATGAATCACAAAATGTGACTTTTAAAATGCATTTCTACAATGCTATTATGACTTCTGAGATAATTTACCTTATACAAGCCAGTCCATCTCTATAAAGTTACTCCTTTCATTTCTTAACTTTGGGTCATTGTAGTTATGACATAAGATTATAAGAAGAATTAGATGAAGTTGTTTTCTAAAGGCTGTCTCAAGAATGTCTTCATTTATTCTTTCACTCACAAAGGAAATATGCATCAGAAGTTTCAAACATCTCTTTCCAGGTGCTGAAGATAACAGCAGTAATCAAGAAGGTAAGGTGCCAGTCACTGGGGAGCTACAATCAAGCTGGAGAAACATCTCTACAACACAACAGTCAGGAACCTTTGATTAGGGAGGAGTGCAATGAGGGACAATTTTGTAGGAGATGATGACTGGGAAAAGGCATGAAAGAGAAGGAGCCCCTCTCACAAAAAGACGAGGAAAGACCATTGTAATTCAGAGGCACCGAGTAAGACAAAGGAATTAAGACAGGAAATATTTTGTTGTCATTCAGGAATAGATAGGATTCCAAATGTAAAGAAAAGGATAACCAGGCTACAATCCAGAATCCCAGAGAAGCTAGATAAAAAAGAGGAGCAGGTTCTGACTATAACAAACAATGCTGCTATGAACATAGTTGAGCACATGCTCTTGTGGTATGAGCATATGTTCTTGTGGTATAAACCCAAAAGTGGTATGCTGGGTCTTGAGGAAGGTTGTTTCCTAATTTTCTGAGAAATTGCCATACTGATATCCAACAACAATGAGGATCCTAGGAGAGACATACATGGATCTAATCTACATGGGAAATAGAAAAAGGCAAGAACTCCTGAGTAAATTGGAAGCATGGGGATCATGGGAGAGGTCTAAAGGGGAGGGGAGAGGAAGAGAGGAGAGCAGAATACAATGAATAGCTCAATAAAATCAATAAAAAAAAAGGAGGACTATAAGAGGAATGCATGGAGGGCCATAGGAAGGGGAAATAGTTAAGATCTCCTGGGTAAACTGGGGGAGGGTAGGAGGAAAGGTGTGGGGGATGGGAGCCTAAGGGATTGAGATGGCCAAGTTGGAGGGAGGGTGGAGAGGGAGAGAAATAAAAGAGATATCCTGATAGAGGGAGCCATTATGAGCTTAAGGAGAAACCTGGTGCTAGGGACATTTCCAGGAATCCAAAAGGATGACCCAGCTAAGACTCCTAGCAGTTTGTGGAGAGGATGCCTGAACTGGTCTTTTCCTTTAATCAGATTGATGACTACCCTAACTGATACCATAGAAACTGCATCCAGTAACTGATGGAAGTAGATGTAGTGATCCACAGCCAAGTAGTGGGCAGAACTCCTGGAGTTCAGATGAAAAGAGGAAGAAGGGATCACATGAGCAAGGGGGGCAGTCAAGATCATGATGGGGAAAACCACAGAGACAGCTGACCAGAGTTAGCGGGAGCTCTGAACTCACAGCTGAACAACCTGCATAGGACCGAACTAGGCCCTCTGAATGTGGATGATAGTCATGTGGCTTGGTCTGTTGTTGGGAACTGGCAATGGGACCAGGGCTTATCCCTGGTGCATGGACTGGCTTTTTGGTACCCATTTCCTATGGTGGGACACCTTGTTTAGCCTTGATACAGTGTGTAGGGGCATGGTCCTACTTCAACTTGGAACACCAGACTTTGTTGACTCCCCAAGGGAGACCTTACCCTCCACCGAGAAATGGATGGGAGATTGGATGGGGGGGATTAGGGAAAGTGGAAGAAAATTTAAGAAAAAAGCAATGAGTCCAAACTGGGGCTGGTGAAGCCTTGTAAGATCAGTCACCTCAGGAAATCACCACTCCCTATTTCTTGAAGGACCACAGTGAGGAGGAGAAACTGTCCCTTACTGCTACTTCCTAGAGGCAGTGTCACCAACTGTGAGACAGAATTTTAGTTGGTACATTCAAGAGAGGACCGATTCTCTGAAGAGATCCACCTGCTATCAGAAACACTGCCTCAGAGAAAAGGGTAGAAGAGAAAAAGATGGAATCTCCATGAGTGATTGAACTCAGATGTCAGCTGTAATAGAAGAAAAGGCCACTGGGAAAACACCCCGAAAACCTCAGCAAACTCACTAAGCAGAGCAAAGGAGAAAGATTTTATCAGGGCTCAGGTTTGATTAAAATAATAGCTGAGGTCATTAAAGACTAAAATTTAAAAACCTTTGTCAAGTAGTATCAAGTGTGAAATATATTCAAATAAATTTAGATGTGTATTTTTAGTCAAATGCAAATATATATATATATATATATATATATATATATATATATATGCACACACATACATACATACACTGTTGGGCCCTGATACAAAGCATTAGAGAGAGCAGACGAAAGTTGTGGATCTGTGTGCTGCCCTTGTCAATATCATATTTTCAGACTTTTGGTAGACTTTCTCATTGCATGTACAAAACCAGAAAGAAATGCCAATATTGTCCCTTGCTTCCTGCCAAGCAAACAAAGGTCCACATTTTCGAATGAAGTAAACTGACTCTCCTTGGGATCGTGGGACTACCTAACCCTAGTAATATTGGGAGACTCACAAAGTGAGAGAGGCTCAAAAAAGCATCTGCTTCCTTTAATTAAGCTAACTGACCTCTTGAGCAACTGATTTAAGTGACCTGAGATACTGTTCCTGGGTCTCTGGTTTGGCTCTGCTCATTGGTTAGAGGACAGCTCTCTGGAGCGCCTCCCCTCTGATTGCTGCACTGAGGGACCTGGTTCCAGGATAGGCTTCTGTCATATGTGCTTTCACTTTAGAAGGTAGGCTCCATGAGGTAAATATAAAACTATTTGGGAATGTGGTCTTTTTTAAAAAATATTTCTTTTACTTTGTGAGATAAAAGCATAATTAGATTAGTTCTCCCTTTCCTTTCCTTCCTCCAAACCCTCCCAAATATCCCTCCTTGTTCTCTTTCAAATCCATGACCTCTTTTTTTAATTAATTGCCATTATATAATATGTGTATATTATGTATATGTGCATGTATATGTATATGTAGTTACATTTAAATTCTTAAGAATATAATATTGTGAATGACAGGAACTGAAGGGGCAAGCCTAGGCACACCATTAAATCAAATGTGCAACACATTTCTGTCTGTTGCCACTGGCCAAAATGAATTGTATGACTCAAACTGATATCAGACATTTAGATATTCTTAACAGAATATTTTAACATAATATTTTTAGCATAATTGCTCAGTATTATAGCAATATCTGTGATTAAGCATATATAGTGAAGAATTCAAGTAATGATGGAAATAATGATGATAAATGCTGTAAAGCAGATGCCTCAGTGGTGCTTTGCGACTCTGCGTAATGGCCCAGTGGTCAACAAACAGGGGTAGCCAGGAGAAATGGGTAGATAGAACAATGCACTAAATATCAGAGACAATGGGATTCCACTCCTGAGTCCACCAAAGGAAACAGTCTGGATAGAGCTGCAAGGCTACACAAAAATAAAAGCCACTTTTCACACCCCTAAATCCCAGAACACTCTGTTGAAAGAGGTTTACTAATACTCATTAGTCATTAGGATCTTACCTGGGGAGGACCCAAGAAAGCACACTCGACCACAGGCACAAAACCGTAAAGAATGACAGGTGGTTCCTGGGAATTCAGGCAGAACCCCCTTTCCGAGTGTGGTGAGCTGTTACTTAGCTGAAATCTGAGTCTCTGAGGGTTTGAAACAGAATGACTAAAGGTTGCACTTCACAGAGTGGCATTCGTAAGCATTCATATCAGCTTAGGAGAGGTGACTGCTGGGCTAACGATCATGGATGGAATCGGAGAGACAGAAGCACCTTAGGTTAAGAAGCAAACAGTTAGGTGATTCTCAGCTGTTACACAGCAGATCTGAAGCTAGAAATATGAAGATTATGAAGGGATCCTGGGAGAAAGCAGTCATTTGGATCAGATGAAACTGGTTACAGTATTAACATTGCTTGGGTTATGAGTGAATGAAAGGTATTTGAATAATTCTCATATTGAGATAAGAACAAATATCCTTGAAGGATATTTCCAAATTCATTGAAAAATTACTAAACCTAACCTATTTCATAATCATAGCTTTCTAATTCAGTGTTTTCTTAATATTTAAAATTTAAGGGTTCAAATTTATTATTTTTATTTTATAGTCAATAATTCTTGAATATAAAACATTAAGAGTAATAAAAATAAAGTTAAAAAGAAAACCACTATCATGCCTTGAGTGTCAAAGCTTCTTAGCTATAAATACTTGTCTCTGATTTTCTTTCACCAGTTTTTTAAACTTTTCTTTTTACCCTTATTGTTTACATATATACAGTCTTTGTATACTTTTCCTTCAGAATAGTTAACATATTTTAAAATTTATTATAAGACTGTATATTTTCAAAAAGTCTAGTTCTATATAACTTTCTATTCATTTTGTTCCAAATTCCTTTCATGTGTGCATTCATTCTATTTCTAAACCTTTAGCTATTCCTTTCTCTAAGATATTTTTATGCAGTAAGGATCATCTAAAATAGATTTCATTTACATTCACTTATATAACCAACTATGTTTATATTTGCAAGCACATTTCTTCAAGAATTGGTTAACATTTATCCATCATTAAAATGTTTCCAGAAGTTAAGTCTCAAATGGTAAAAATTGTGATTGAGTAAGCATGGTATATAAAAGGGTTAAGTGACTATAATACTAAAAGTATACCCACAAGTGTTAACAAATGAAACAATCCAAAACAACACAAGAACAGATTCTAGAATAATAAATATTCACAACAACACAAGAACAGATTCTAGAATAATAAATATTTACAACAAAACAGGCACCTGTTATATGTCCTAAGAACAAAAGGTCTTATTAATTAAATTAAGGAAATTATAACAGTAAAAAATTGCAAAGCAGAAGGCTAGAGAACTGAAAAAATAAAAAAAATCAAATTTTATCTTCACTCAAACATACAGAAATTTACTAAAATAAATATATGTTCAAATTATAAAGGTGGTATTCCTCATTTATTGTAATTGTGATGTTCAGAGAGAGCCATAAATTATTACAAAATCATCACAGAACACTTGAGAACACCAATTATGCCTATAGACTAATATTTTATAAGTCCTTTTGTGATCAGAGTATGGGGTTCAAATTGTTTATCCATTGCTTTCTTTGTTATCATAATCTCAGAACTTTGCATTATGAATCTTCATCTTTCTCTATAGAGGGAATCAGAATAGCCATCTCACTAGACTCCTGCAAAACAAACACAACAGTTCATTCTTACCTTAGCATGATTTCTGTCATACAATCCCTGTTCTGTAGATGAGATCTGCTTACTGTGTCATCTTTCTTCTTACTCATCTCTCTCTTCTTCTTGGAATTGTTATAATATAAATAATGATTTTAGTGTATGAAGTTGTTAGGCAAGATATTAACTCTAAAAGTTAATAAGAGTGTGCAACTCAAGCAATGAAAGAATAGGTGGCAATGATGTAGAAACATGAATGAAATTATTTAGTGAAAGTGTTTAGCAAGTGCTGATATTCCAAGTCAATCTGGTCATATAAAAATGTGTGTTTTATTGACACAATTTTGTTTGCATGTGTACATGGAAGGACCAGGTATAAAGGTAGACATTTATGTATCTAGGTCATGCCTGAGAATATGCCTGATAGTGTATGCACTCATATGTGATAGCATACACACACACACACACACAACACATACACACATGCAACACACAGGGGTGGAGAAAGAGAGAGAGCAGAAACCTATAAGCATTGAACCATTCACATATGCTTCACAAATTCCCACTATAATGCTGTCATATTAACAGTTGTCAGTAGCAAGAATGAAAAGAGAAACAAACTTGGTATATAGCTAGCAATGTATAGAAAAAAAAGACAATGGTAAAATAATCTCAACATTTGACTTCGAATTATAAACAGAATAACTCTACAATAGGAAAATGTGATGGAAAAGCAGATGATTAGGATACTTTCTCTGCAAAGGAGGTTACATCAGGCTTCTCTGCCGAAGATAAAGACAGACTGGACTCAGAAAGAAGGCATGTGTAAGATAACAAGAGATTGCGGTTACTAATTCTATATTAATCTAATTCAATGTTTTAAAGATTCGGTACTTAGTTTAACAACAGTCTGTCCATTTTCAGCTTATCAGATATCCTCTAGATTTATAGGTTTATGGTCTTTCTGGGTTCATTCAGTAGAGAAGAAGTTGGTTGCTCACCAGAATGTGATGTTAGGAGCCTGTTGTTGAAGACAGAATACACTTTTTTTGTGGGATAGAGAGAAATCAAGCTGGACATGGGCTGGAGTCTCATCCTTGAGAGATGGTTTTCAAGGTGGCAGAGGGCGCTGTGCAGCAGGTGGGAAGAACAGTTATGTGCAGCCTCATCCAGCAAAGGACCTTTGATCCTACACTACCAGCCTTCCAGGAAAGGTGCACCCACTTGTGCAACAGGGGCACCTCTGTTATGGGAGTCACCCCTGGTTACTAATTATAGGAAGGGATTCATGATCAGTAGTGTACTGAAACCTGGTCAAAAGCCCATGTATAGGAGGAAACTTACTGTTTTATTTAAATGAAATTATTGTAAAAAGTCCTTCTAAATATGTTTATATTCATAGGGAAGAAATACCCTCAGCGTTGATCAGAGAAAGTTTTATACTGGGTGATACTTAATTAAGAATCTTATGGCTCCCTCAGGTGCTGAGAACAAATGACAGTTCAGTGCTAAACTCTACAGGGGAAACCTAAATTAAGCCATCTACAGGTTAGGAATATTGTGGAAAAGACTGAGGCAAAAATATTAAGAAACAGATCGTGGTGAGGGAAGCTATAGAACACTATCTTACAGACCAGGAACAACCACTACAATCCTGAACTCAAAGCAACTGCGGTTGCCTGTGCTGGGCCTGAATAGAAAAAGGCATGCAAACTTTTCCTTGCCATCTCTGATGGGGAGGGACTCTTTAGAGAACTAGGGACTGTGGATGGGTGTTGGGGGAGGAGTCACCAGCTTTGTGGTCTAGTGGGTGAAGCTATGTTCATGCTCACAAGGCTGAGTAAACCCAATGATCTCAAAAGAAAAACAAAAATGAATCAGATGGGAAATAGAAAGGAACTTGTATGGAGATGGGGGTACTGATGGAATACAGAGGGATAAGAGGGATTGGGAGGGTGTGGTCAGAGTGCATTCTATACAGGGCTGAAACTGTCAAAATAATAGCTAAACTCTAAAGAGAAAGAGCTAGTGATTTCCAATAAGATATATGAAGGTATATTGATTGCATAACAATAAAAAGAGGAAGTAAGTGAATTAGCGTAAATACGCATCCTTTCTCCATGCCTAGAGTTTAGACCCTGAACCCTCACTAGGCGTGACAAGACAGGCACAATCAGAGATGGGTGAGTATGGCAGGTGAAGTCAGTAGGAGAGGTTGAACAAAGGTTATCAGGCACGCTTTCGTGTGATGTAAGAATTTATTTGAACAATGAAAATAGTCCACCCTGAGATGAAAAGAGCCCCATGGCATTAAGGACCTCATTTAAATATTATATGTTACCCGGATCGTCGCAGAGATGGTGTGATATAGTGCCTTTAAAAAAAGCCCCCAGAGCAATCACAGGGTTTGGTTTGGTTTTATCCCTGCCAGTAATAAAGTGGAGTGCTGCTTAATTCACTGATATTTTAGTCTTGTACAGTGTGTATTTAAAGAGCTTCCTTGTCTCATATGTAAGGCTCTAACAACATGAAAATTCTGTAGATTTCCAAAGGAAGATGAAAGTCATCAAGAAGGGAAAAGATATATATTGATTTAACCTTCAGTGTCTGTTTAACATGGTGCTATCAGGACGCATTATTGCAGGTTTCTGTAAATGGGATAAAAGTGCCACACGTTGCTTGACTGACTACTAAGCGGGTTGGCAGGGGTGTGAAATGACATTCCACAGCCATGGGGACGTGTGAAGGCCACTTAACGTTTCTGACAAGCCAAATCCGCTGACATTATCTCCTGTGCAACTTCTCTCTTAAAACCTTATCTTGTGCAGCCATAATTTCTAACAGCTGTATAAAATTTAAACACTTTGATGAAACTGAATAATAATTTTAGACTATTTGGTGTCATCTATACTTAAAGACAAAATTAAGTGTCAATAAAGAATAATAGATCTAGAAGTCAAATGCATAATTGTAAAAGCAAATAGGCTTAAATGCACATAAATTAGTACATATATAATATACAAAGTGATTATATATAAAGATACTTCTGATCCCTTTAAATAAAACTATTTCTGGTATATATTGAAATTAGCTTGGTCTTATACATCAGAGCAATGATTAACCTCGATTCAAATGACATACATGTATTTTTAATTATGCTTTGCTTTGATTTTATTTCATCTAAGTGTTTAAACGTCTATGATGCTGCTTCTCAGACATGTTTTGTAGTATGGAGATAAACTCCGAACTTTGAGGTGGTAAGAGAGATCACTGCCTCTCCACTTTGCAAAGTATAAACACTGTGTAAAATAGATGCCTCTGAAAGTTCTTCTTGTTATAGATCCTGGCCACAAGCTTACCCTTGGCTTGAAAACCCTCCATTAATTTTATTTGTACAAGTAGTCATTCAAGGAATATCTGGAGATTTGTCCATTATGTAGAGCGCTATAGAAAAAAAGCTCTGATAACATCATGAATTAGACACTTAGAGTAAGCCATTTTTCTCTTAGTTCCCATCTTTTCATACTTTTAGAGACTTACAGATAATATAGGAAAATGCTTAAGTACATAACATGTAAGTAAAGCCTCTGATAACTGATGACACTGACACTCTCCTGTGTGCCTGGCAGAGATGAGAGCAAACCCTTGTGTCTGACAGCTCAGCATGATCTTTGGTTCTGCTTTAGCATGCACGCCAACTGCAGTTTTTCAACATCTCCTTTGAATGGCGGCCCAATGAAACACTCTCAAACCCTGTGATTTCAGTGGGGGAGACCACCCCCTCAGCAGACATCACTTGTTGGGCACTTTTCTCACTGACATAGGTGCCCTGATGCTTCCGAGTTCTAACAGCTCCTGTGTTTGTTGCTGATCTATGGATATATGTATCCAATGGAAAGAAACAAAAATTATATAAAATGCCCTTTTCTAACCAATTACCTTGGGATCTTGAGGAAGATGTTTCATTTCTCTCTGTCCCCTATGTTCCAACCATAACTGTTATTAAACTTCATTTCCTTGGACGTGTTAGGGCTCTCCATTTTAAATATATTACTGTTGCAACTAATTCCACAGTTTTACAGATTTTGTTTTAAGGTTGCTTCAAGATGCTATACACATATACCACAGAAGAATAGGAAATAAACTGTGAAAAATTAAATAAGAATTTTTAATGTTCACAAGGAATCATCTGATTCAGAATATAGTCCTGTACCAATATCCCAAATACTTTTATTTTTAATCTCTCCTTTGAAAATGATTCTGGAACATAAGCAGAAAACATTAGTAAACATCATTTAAAATGATTATAGGTATTTTACACAAATAAAAGAATCTTCCAAATACTAATTTCCAGTTCCATTTTGCTTGAATGTTTGCACCATAGTAAGAATATTGGGGTGTATCATAACTTGTTTCTGCTAATATCTTACTTTTAAATTTGTGTAAAGCATACTTATCTTGGTATTCTAGTGGATAATTAAAAGTTCACCACAGGGAAAAATTTTATCTGGCACTTTGGATGGAGACTTTTGTCTGAATGGCTGCTCTAGGTGGGTTCCACGTTAGCATTGAAACTCCATTTAAATTATGCAAGTTGAAGAGCTTCAGTTAGGCATGCTTAATAGGAGGGAACTCATGCCTGGTATGATAAACCTAGCCTACAGCTGGTGAGGCTGTGGAACACAGAGAACCGACTTCTGTATCCTTCCTCAACCAGTATATAGTTTCTAATACTCTAAATATTTAGTTTTTGCAGCTCTCACCTCTTACAGAGGGTGCTTTTTTTTTTTTACAGTACATAAGGACTATTAAACACACACACACATACAACTGATCAAAGTAGAGATTTACAAATCATGGGTGCACACAACCTCAATGGTACATTTACAATTCAACTCCTACCCCTGCTGCTGAGAAGAGGGGAACAGAAAGATTGTAGGAATCAGACTGGGACATTTGCATTGAGATAATGTCTTCTATGGATGATGCATGAACTGTACCAGTTAAATATGAATAACTTGTTCACCTAAACAAGATCTGCATAAACAACATCAGTTGTCACAACAACAATAGTGGGGGATATCTCACAAGGCCCCACTTCTAGATAAAAAGCTGTACCAATTTAAAGTTTCTGATAAAGAAAAAATGTTGTCTGCAGTGACTGGCACCCTGATAGGTTACCTAATACCAAGTGGTCAGCCCTAAACATGTAAGCACACGAGTAACACACAATGGACTCGTAGGACTCACATATATGTATATGTACATATGTATAGATATTTAAAGAGATCCTGAATTTGACAGGAAGTGGTGGGAGGGCAGGGGAAGATTTGAGAGTTGGAGAAGAGAAGAGTTGGGGATAGAAATGGTGCAAATACAGTACACGTGTATGAAATTTTCAAAAAATATTTAACACAGAAAAGAAAATGTATCAGAATGAAAGTCAAGGTACCCAGCAGAGATTAATGCAATTGTGAGCAGAAAAAAAACAGTAAGCAGATTTTTTTTAGAATGCAGACATCCAGTATCTCAGTCAGCTCTACATGATGCTCACTAAAAAGCTATAAATTATCTGACAAAAAAGAGATATAAATATCAAACAAAGTCTTCACCTCATTTTGTAAGTATGAGCTCTGTGTTTCTCACTGTATTCCATTAAGTTCTGAAGAGAAACATATTTGGTCATATGTCAAAGAAAAAAGTGGCCATCTGATTGGTGATTGGGGCTGGGATTGGGGTCTAACTTCTTCAGTAATATTAGTGGGTTTTGAGTTTTATTTGTCAGGTATATCTGTCTTTAAAGACACCAAACTTGAAACATCAAAGGCCAAATATCAATATCCTTTATCTTAGTATTTAGAAAAAAATCTAACTAAAATGCAGGTATACGCATGGACAACCAGTATTTTAAAGGGCTATATTTTAATAAAATAAATGAAAATACAGGACTATAAAATTGCATTGGGAAAAATATGCTGAGATATTGATTAGATATGAATTTAGATGGTAGTGTTATCACCATGGAATTACTAAATGTATGTTCTAATCTTACAGCTTTTCTTGGTCCTCAGTCCTTTAATGATAATCTACAGAAAGATTTTTCAATTTGTTTTCATTTATCTGTCAACACCACTTCCAGAAAATCACTCTAGAGAAAAATTGGCTTGTAGCCCCTGCTCACTGGTATATTAACAAGCATCTTGACTTTGAGCTACTCTCAACAAAGTATCTCTTGGGGCTATTTTGTCTTGATTCTGCACTGAGAAATGTTTATTTGAAGGAGAAAGGGACCCTACCAGCTTCAGGATATTAAGCCAGAAGCTTTGGTTCTTCTGGAAAGCACGGCAGACATGGGCTGCTACTCAGCTTCACTGATTTTAAACCTGAAATCAACACTGAGTTGCTGATTCACTTAATTGAAACATTAAGCATAAATATTCTCTAACTGATAAGGAATTAAAAAAAATCAGGATCTTACTTCACAAATTTGCTCATTTTAGTATTTAAAGTGATTGCAGAATTAAGTCATGAAACGGTTGCATTGTGTCATAAAAAGTTCCTGCTGCTCTAAAGAGCAGAGGGTTGGGTGCTTTGAACAGCCAAGCCATGTACTCTCCATTTACAAGCTGTTTCACTACAAACAAAACAACTTTCAACATTTATAATTGGTAAAGAGAGAGAATCATAAGGACCTCACAACTCACAATTTTACTAAGAATTAAAATAACTCATTTAGAGAATACATAGTAACCAATGTGATATTATACTAATATATTTGCTTATTCTAATTAATTGTATTCTTAGATAAAGCAGATAACATTTGCTCTAAAATAAGTTAATGCCTTTGGTCACTTCTAGAGTTTCTCATTTCAGAAGAAGGTAATGTGTTGCCTTACAGACTTAATCAATGGAAAACTTTCACTCAATCCCAAAATACAATTTCTACAGACATTTTAATGGGTGGAGTTTTTAAAAGTTCTCAAGAAGAAATAGGAGGATAATGGAGAGCAGTGTTTAGTACTGACATTGAGCAGACATACAGAGTACTGTTGGAATTAGCTAAAGAAAATACACCTCTGGGAGAAACTCTAACTGCTGTTACTATTTTCAAACAAATATGAGACTCAGAAGGACCTATTTAAGTGCTGATATTAAATGTCTCATCATCTTTCCATTCTGAACCCTTCTTTTAGGAGTTTATAAGTAGGTCATAAAAATTTACTTCAGGCAGTCCTTACCATCCAGAAAAGCTATTACAGCCCCCTAGGAAAACAATAAGCATATTTATAGAAACTTTATATAAAATATTGATGTATCATGTTCACCTATTTTTAAGAGTGCACTTGAGATGACTAATCTCCTTTGTCAATTTGCTGAATCATATTACCTTTCTCAGTTCCATTAACCTAAAAGGAAAATAACAACTAAATCCAATTCATTTCAATTGTTTCTAAATATGATTCATCTAGTTTCAACAAATATCACTGTACTTTGAGTTGCTTGTTCATCTCTCAAATGTTACAGGGACTCCTGTCCCTGCCAAAAAGAATGAAAGTATATATACATTCTTTTGAAGTTCCTTTTTGTATCACTGTTATTGGGAATGTCTATAACAAAAGTACAATCAAAAACCCTCTTACCAAATCAAAGAGTAGACTAAGTAAGAAATATGCGTATTGTGTCTAATGGCTTCTTTATTACCAAGAAGGTTAGAAGTCTATGGTCACTTAATAAAGACCATCCAACTTACCCCAGTTAACCATACACAGCATCAAAGGAACATAAAGTCATCCCAGACGTTACTAATCTCACATATTAAAGTACTCACTAGAAAAGAAATATTTTTTTGTTTTGTTTACTTTACTTTTATCATGAGACAGATCTTTCTATGTAACCCATACTGGCCATAAATTCCTAATTTTTCTGTGTCACCTGAAACTTAAGTTTATTGTTGTATTTTACTTGATACCAAGGTTTGAAGATTCCGTTTCTCTCACAGGATAACTATTTTTTGTTTTAGCCTTTGCCTTGGACCTTCCCCAAAGCAAAGTCCCTTACCCTCTTTTAGGATTAGAGGGGGTGGGGTAGGAGGGTGTGTGGAGGGAATTGGAAGAGGGGAGGGAGTGGGAATTTGGATTGTATTTTTTTTAAATAATTCTAATAAAAATTCTCTTTACTAAGACATTTCGTACTTAGTCTTGTGATTGTCACAGGTGAGCCTGAATCACTAAATTGATTTTCACTCTTAAAAACACAGCAGGTAGAACAAGTTCATCAGAGTTAATAGTACTGATGGCAATACAAGTAAGTACACGGGTAAAGAGCATGAACATTCATTTGAGTGTTCCCTGCCTCTTCAGAGTCACCCTAGTTGCATATATATATCTTCCCAGTACATTCCCAGGAAGAGTCCCTGAGGTTTATCATATCCCTATGGGGAGGGCTAATCCAGGTAGAAAAGCCTCCTACAGTACTCCACAGCTAACTATTGGTAGTGCTGGATCCTAATTCTTCTCTGATTATAATGATTGTATCTTATAAACAAGCTCTAAGTATCTCTCTACTTTAGTGAACAGTAACAGAATACAGGATTGAAGTTTTAGATGGAGAACTGCACAATTAAGATTGCCATGTTGCTGGATAGTGGAAAGAATAAGCAAATATACCTGTTATATGTATTATTTATTTTTAAATTCAGAATGTACCTTTGATATACTAGAAGTGTGTTTTGAAATTTGCTACACACCTTAATTGGGGATGTAAGATAAAATATTTTGACCTATCTTTAAAATAACTCTCAAAAAGAATAATGGTGTTTATCTTTTGAAATCCTCAATAGAATACTAATTACATAAAAACTAATAAAATCATCTGACATTTAAGAACTTTTAAGTAGTCTCCTAAATAGTGAAAGATACTTCTAGTCTTTAAAAAACAGGTTTTCAAATATCATCTGGCCTGTAATTAGTATTAAAACAGCCAGTGAATCTAGTTACGAAAGATTTTTTTTAATTTAACTGCGTAATTACTGCTTACCAGTACATAAAACTGGTTTTGATGTTGTTTAAAAGGCTTGGCAATGATTTCACCACCCTGAACTCATGAAACTGAGATTCCATATAAAGTTACATAAAAATTCGAAACAGGAGCATTTCTACATAAAAAAATTAACTGAAATCATTGACATTTAACACAATGATGATTACATTAAAACTATTGACTCACAGTTAACATTTAGAACGAAGCTAACCTTTCAATTTGGTGTGTGGCAATATATTGAAACTGAAACTCCCAAGCACCATTCCATCAATCTTCCTTCCCCATGCTCTTTTCCTTTCAGTAAACTACCTCTCTTGTTGCCCAGATCTAAATCTTCAGCATTTTATTATTTAAATCTCTCTTACATCCCACATAAAATCAATCATCAAATCCCATCAATATTAATTTCAAAATGTGTCCAGAATTCAGTCATCTTTCTTCATTCTTTCCACCATCTGTTTGTTGCAGCCAGTATCATTCCTTGCCTAGATGTGGGCAATTGACTCCTAACTGGTACCACTGCTTCCTTGTTATGCTCATTCACTGAAGCACTGATGCAGTGTCCTGCACATTCTGCTGGATCCTACCATTTCATAGTCTCTGTCTCTACCACCTCTCCTGAAGCCACTGGTGACCCAGACTTCTGCTTCTAAATCTCTCATTCTGCAGGCCCCATTTTTCTTTCAGTTGTTACATTCCTGCACCTGTTTTAGTTTTTGTCACTAGTTCTTATATAGCTCAGACTGGCCTTAAAATTATATTCTTCCTGCTTTCCACTCTAAGTGCAAGGCCCTCAGGTATATACTAACATAGCCAATACCATATTTAGGACTGCTTCTGCTCTGGATACATATGTCAAGCCCCGAGACTTCATGCTTATTCTATTTCCCATTCAAAATATAGTTACTCTAACTTTCCGTCAATCATATCTTTTCATTTTCAATGTGTTCAAATATCATATGACAAAACATCTCTCATCACACAAGAAAAACGAGCAATATATCACTTTCTGAACCCTTGTTAAATTGATAATATATCGTTCTGCTAAATGCATTGCCTTTAATATTTTGCTATCTTCAAAGCAATTCTTTTTAAATATGTTTTACTAATTTCTAAATTCTTACTAGATTTCCAGTATTTCAGCCCTTGATTATTTTCAGTAAACTTCTTTTCACAGTTTTGAATGGGAACTATGGGACTGAAGGGTTTGAGGCAATGACTAGGAACACAGAGCAAGGAAGGGAAAAGTGGTAACTGGTTGCTCAAATCTTCTGATTCTTCCTGACCAATAGCTGACACTCCTGTGCTACAGAAACATCTGTCATTCCCTTCATGTTTTAGGACTTTGGTTTTACTCTGTCATCAAGTCATAATAAACCAATAATTATTTCTTACCTAATAAATACCTATAAATAAATTATACATAGGAAAACATTACCTAGAAATACACTAGGCCAGAAGTTACTTCAGTGAAACTTGATATTTATATACTTTCCAATGGTTCTTCTGTATTTTATTTGCTAATAGTTACACCTTTTCATGATGCTAAACTTCCATTTGTTTGCTATCCAAGCTTGTTCTTTGAATTAAAATCTTCCTCAAACAATAGGTATAACATACCTTAAATATATTATAATCATAATACAAAGCATATTCATTTAGATGTTTTGCAGTGTACTTTATACCAAAGTCATGATAAATAAAACCTCATATTCACTGTGTACATATTTAGAGAAAGGTAAAGATGTGTTAAATATAGATTTGTTATATAAAGACAACAGCTTGTAGAGATTTAAAGCAATTAATAACTTATAGCTGAAAAATGCCACAGTTATACTTAAATCAAAATTAATCCTGACACAAAGGTATTCAGAACAGAAACAATTATATATCAAACTACACTGTTCTGCCCATATCCAACACATAAATATATAAACTAGAAGTCATAATCCAAATCAATATTAAACAGAAAGTCATTGTTTCTGTTTCTCTAGAGTTTCTCTGTGTAGCTCTGGCTGTTCTGGATGGAACTCACTTTGTAGACAAGGCTGGCCTCAAACTCACAGATATGTTTGCCTCCCGAGGTCTGGGATTAAAGGCAAACACTACCAGGCCGCTGAAGTAGATATTGATTACAAAAGCAACATAGCATTCTAGGTGAGTAAGCACTTTGGTGTGTTTCAGCATTTACACAATGAGAGAAGAGATATCACCTGGCGACATCCGCAGTAAGTCATCAATACTGTCATGTAAGTGGACATGAATTAACAACGATGAATAGAAGTTTTGGTGATTAATCAGAGCAATCCCATATCAGCAAACTTAAAAATGAGCACTTTTAATTACCGAAATAAGTATTAGTAATAATGTTTTACCCTATACTCATAAAAGTCATCTCAAAACAATAGCAAAATGTTTCACCAAAATTTGGAGAGATATTTGAGAAGAAAAGCCACAGGAAGTTAGATTACTGCAATTAAACTGTTATCTATCTTTGAAACTGGTTGGTGGTGGCACACACCTTTAATCCCAGTGCTTGGAAAGCAGAGGCAGGCTGATCTCTGTGAGTTCAAGGCCAACCTGCCCTACAAAGCTAGTTCCAGGACAACTATTACACAGAGAAACCCTGCCTCAGAAAAAAACTAACCAAAATACTCCAAAAACACACCCACAAAGCTGTTATTTATCCTCAAACTCCTGTTTCTTTTAAATATAGATGTAATCAGTATTGTGATTATAACTAAAAAAAAATCACATTAGTAGAAAACTGAATATTTGCTTCTTAGAGCAATTTATCATCATTTAGATTGATATATAGCCAAAATACTGGTAGGACAGAGAGAAGCCAGCTTTATCAATTATGTGCAATGCAAGATGACAGCAAGTGAAACTTGCTAATTCTGCATGAAACACACATCTGGATCCTGACATCTATGTAGTACACCAAGTGATTTAAAGCCATGGAATCTGCATTTGAGATGCAAAGATTCAAAACTGGCTTTCTCTCTCTCTTATTATATATAACAAATATGTTAATTGAATATTAATGAATATTTATATTAATATATACTCATTAAATACTAAATCTTAATCTGCTAATTCATCATTTTTAGAATTCTCTCCAGGCACTAATGCAGCAGTAGTTCCCAGGGTTTTAGTACTATTTAAATGTTTCAGAAACCAATGTTTCAAATAATAAACCAATGTTACTTCCAGTAATAAACCAGTGTTATTAAAAACCATTTATGACTTTAAAATCTAAAATTTTAAATTTTCCTGAGTAATGATCTCTATTCTACACCAAATCACTAACATCTTGATTTAGCAAATATTTGCTAAATTGTATCCCAATTTAAGATGCCTTTAAAGTTTCATATTAGATGTATATAGTATAAAAATATATTTCAATTGAATGCTGTTAATATTATCTGTTCATGAAATTCTATTTAGACATTCAAATTTAATCTAAACTAAACTTCCTCATGAGTGTGTGTGTGTGTGTGTGTGTGTGTTGTGTACAAATAGTGTGAGTCAGAGAGTCTTCTTCTGAAGTATTTCCCTTGTAGCTGGTTGCCTGTCTTACTCATTCTCATCTCTCCATTAATGTAATTTCCCCATCTGGCTGTGTTCCTGAGTTTCTGGCCATCACACAACTTGGGTGTTCTTTTGGTACATGTCCTACAACTAAAATCATTACTGTTTCCCAGATTTCTTCATGAGTGACTGAGTGACTTAGTCAAATCCCTGTTCATCTCTTATGGAATTCACAGCCCTCCATTCATCAGCACTACCCTGAACCATTATGTGCTCTCACTATAACATCTCTTGCTTTTTGGGATTCTTTATATTTCACTTTTTTTTTCCAGACATGGTTTTTCTGTAGCTTTGGAGCCTGTCCTGGAACTAGCTCTTGTAGACCAGGCTGGCCTTGAACTCTCAGAAATCCACCTGACTCTGCCTCCCAAATGCTGGGATTAAAGGCGTGTGCCACCACTGCCCAGGTATACCTTACATTTTTAATGTCAAGTTTGATGTCACTTTACATCTAATACTATATCTTAGAGTATTTGTTTAAAATATAGCAAATTTCTGTATTGGTAAGAGAAAAGCTGATGAGTATTAGTAACTTATTTGACTCAAGAAAATAGTATATGTAGATAAAAAGAGTATGCTGCAAATGTTTAGAACCCCAACTGTAAACAGAGACTTCTCGTTCATTTTCAGGCTTCTCAGACCAGAATAATCACACAAAAACTTAAATATTAATTACAAAACTGTTTAGTCAATGGCTTAGGTGTATTTCTCGATAGCTCTTACATCTTTAATTAACTCATTTCTAATAATCTATGCATCACCATGAGGTTGTGGCCTACCGGTAAGGTTCTGGAGCCTTTCTCCTTTGGCAAGTGTGTGGCATCTCTTTGACTCCACCTACTCTCTCTCTATATATATACATATATATCTGTTCAGATTTCCTACCTTGATATATTCTGCCCTGCCATAGGCCAAAGCAGCTTCTTTATTAACCAATGGCAATAAAACATAAACACAGCATACAGAGGGGAATCCCACACATCATCACCCCTTTTCTGTCTAAATAAAAAAGGAAGTTTTAACTTTAACTTAGTAAAATTTCATATAACAAAACAGGTATCAAGAAAGAATTACAGTTACAATATTTATATCTAATTTATCTTTATTATAACTAATGAAATCTATAACTATCTGTCTTTAACTCTATCAAAGACCCAAGAAGGATATAATATTACCTAAGTAAACAGGAAGTACATTATAAACAACTTCCAAAACTCTAGAACTGACAGAGACATCTTGCTGCCTAGACAGTCACCCAAAGTTCTTCTGTATGTTTGGGGCATCCATAGTCAGCTTACAGGCCCATAGTACCTAGTATATTTTTCTGTGAAGCAGGAAATTTCATAGACAGTTCCACCTATATTGGCAGTTTGTCAGTCACTTTCTTCTGTGTTCTTCAGAATGTCTGGCAGTCTCTTTCATGAAGCAGGAACCCTGAAAGACTGTCTCACCTTCAGGCTACTTCAGCAGTCATTTTTCTGTAGGTCCTGCATGTCCAGTTATATAGCATACCATCAAGCAGTCCAGGCAAGAGCAGTTTCTTGCCCAGATGGCTAACAAACTCCATAAGGAGCCTCTTTGATGTCCGTAATCATCTTGTAGTAGATTGGTGCTGACAGGGGCAGATGTGTCTCATTGTCATGAAAAGTCTAAGTTCCTAAAACATTTTTAATGCCATACTCTTTAGGTCTTTGAAAGGTTTGAAGAAAACCTACCTGTCTGAAATAGTTCTCTGTAAATCTAGAAAGCCTAACTAACATGACTATTACATATAACTATCTGTTAATCCACAATTTTTAATTAGACATTACATTTTTAAATAAGCTGTATAAACATAATACCTTAAACAAGAGTAGAAATATACATATAACAAAATTAACCTTAAATTTGTATCAAAAAACCAAAGTCCATACCAATGTATTCATTTCTAGCATATCTCCCCCCCCCATTTTTTTCTTTAGAAAGCCCTTGCCTGGGGCCATTAACCAATTATAACCAGACCCCTTTAGATGAAAACTAATATTTATAAACAATCATTTTGGGAATTTGGGAACTGTTTTCTCCACACAGGCTCCTGCTCTTTATTGGTTGAAGTATTTTAGGGTTCACAGAGACCTTTCAGGGGGTCTTGTTCCATCAAACCACATTAGCCTAGAATGAATCCACAGGTTCTCATCTTCTGTGGAAAGCAGAACCACTTTTCCAAAGCAACGTATCCTAAGATTCAAAGTTTGAAGTCAAGATACCTTTATGTTGGTTTAGTTTAGCAATTCCCAGACTCAAATGTTTCTCTGCAGTCAAAAATATTCAACAGAAACACGATAATATACACAATCCAGACTCTCTGTGTATTTCCATTTTATGCGACTTATTTTTTTACTGTATTACTTTTTAATATTTATTTTATTATCTTTACTCCTTTAATCTATGACTGTCTTTACTCTTTTATATTACTTTTATTGTCTCTGTAAAGACTTTGTTCTATTTTTTATAACTACCTACACCTATTTTCTTTTTTTTCTAAAGCCTACATACAATTTTTAAAGACACTGTGACCCGTTCAGAGGTTTATTTCCATCTGAATCAGTCTTTATTTCATAATCCTTTTTTTGTAAACTGTTAAGCAGTCATGACTAGGACAAGAGCAGTAACTTTGGATGTTGGTCCACCCTGCTCAGCTTTCCAATGTGGCAGAGGTCCGTTTATGGCCAGCTCTGAGAGCCATAGTTACCACCAAACTCTTGGAAGCAGTTAGCCCTTGCTGCCACCAAGTAACTTGCAGCCTGCTGCCCACAAATGTCATTCAGGTTGGACCTCCTGAAAGATCCAGAGCCATTTGTGCCACCAGCATGAACCAGGAAGCTGACTCCTAAAGGATCTGTTCTTCTGCTTACCATCAGCAAACAGAGCCTATGTGAAAAAATGAGGCTACCAAGAAGCTACAGTTAACTCCTGTTTTTTGGGAGTCTAGAAGCCCTATTTTTTTTTTTTTGCTTTGTGTGTTTTTTTTTTAAGTTTTCTTAGGTTTTATGGGGCTGTATGTTGGCTAAGCATTGGGTGCTGTTTAGTAGACAGAGACTGTTCCAGCCACCCAGACCTGAAAAAAATCACACAGAAACTATATTAATTACAACACTGTTTGGCCTATTAGCTCAGGATTCTTAATAACTAAATCTTACATCTTAAATTAACCAATTTCTATTAATCTATATATCACCATGAGGCTGTGGCCTACTGGTAAGGTTCCTGCATCTTTCTCTTTGGCAGCTACATGGAGTCTCCTTGACTCTGCCTAGTCTCTCTATCTCTGCTCAGATTTCTTGCCTTGCTATATTCTGCCCTGCCATAGGCCAAAATAGCTTATTTATTAAACAATGATAACAAAACATATTCACAGCATACAGAGGGAAACCCCACATCATGCAATCTTCTTTGCCTTAGATCTTTGGGACCATTTGTTGAAAGGAAGAAACAATTTGTTAGCTCTTGTCTTAATAGACAGACTTTATAATTCATATCTCATATGATTAAGCAGTCCCTTTCACTGAAATAAATTACTTGGCACCTTAGTGGTCAATTCTTTTTTATATAAAGGAGCTATTTGTTTTTATTTTATGTACATGACTGATTTACATAATTTACATGTCTTTGTACCATGTGCATGTCATGCCTGTGGTGGCCAGGAGGGGTGCCACATCTTCCAGAACTGGAGTTATCACTGGAGGGTATGCCGTTACTGTGGGTGCTAACAACCAAACCCAGGTCCTATACAAGAGCACAGTGCTTAATTCATATCTGTAATTAATATTTGCTTAATTTTTAATTTTGTAGTAATAAGCCATCACATATTAAATTAATTCTAACTACATTTAAATGGTTTTGGACTGTCAAATCTTTGGTAATTAATGGTTTCACACCAAAAAGAGGTTTCTCCTGTCCAATCAGAGACTTGATCCTTTCTTTGTTCTGATCGTGCTGTTGTCTTACAGTTCACAGAGGAAGATTCCCTTGTGACTCAGGATTGATCCACTGCCTGGGGACACAGCTTAGTCACTGCAGCATTTACTTCGGAAGCACAAGGACCCGAGTGTGACCGGCAGCACTCATGTAAAAATGCCACGTCTGTCCTGACAATGCTCACATTTAATTCAAGTGCTGGGGAGGTGGGTCCCAGCAGGTACCTGGGGCTCACAAGCGAGCCAGGTTAGACAGCTGGAAGAGTCCCAGGTTAGTGGAGGACCTTCCCACAAAATATGGTAAACAGAGTCTTAGAAAAAAATATCTGAGCTCCTGTGGTGTGCATGACTATGCCCCCACACCACATACACACAGATTCCCCCACACTGCATACAAACGCACACACCACACACTACATACACACACTACATACACATACCACAAAAACACACACTACATACACACATACTACACATATACACCACACACTACATACACACACCGCAAAACACACACGCACTACATACACAAACTACATACACACATACTACACACACACCACATACCACAACGCATACATGAACTAAAAACACACACATACACACACCACAAATACAAACTACATAACACACACACACATACCACACACATCATATACTACATACATATACCACACATCACCATTACAAAGACACATACTACACATACCACATACACAACTACATACACACATATCACATACACATACTATAGTATATACACACACACCACACACTACATACGCACACACTACATATACACACACTACGCACATACATATACCTCATACTACACAGACTACATACACACACATGCTACACACACACCACATACTATATACATACACACTACATCACACACACGCACACCACACTACATACACACACACTACAATCACATAAACCACACACTACATATACATACTATATACACACATCCTCCCCACCACACACTACATACGCAAACTGCATACACACACATATCACACATCATACACACACAAACACTCTCTCTCACACACACACCCCACAGCTCCAGTTTGCTTAACAGTCAATGAATAGGAAACATGACATTTTTCCAAGAGCTATGTGTTCCAGCACTACTTATTCTTGTCCAAAAAAAGAAAAGGGCTCTAAATGAAGATCATGACTAAATCTGATGCAAATATGTTTCCTTATGACACCAGTGGCATAGCTGGGTAACACGTGATACTTATACATGTGTTTGCTCTTTCATGCTGCACTTCCGCAGGCCCCAATTTCCAGCTCCCCCTTTGGTTTCCCTCCTCTCATTTGCTAACTTTTGACTTCCCAGTTTAGTCTGTGGTCCTGCTCCCCCCATCCCCTTTCTGCCCTTGCAGTGACTTTCCACCCCCTCTCATCTTGCAACTCCTTTTAAATTGTAAGGGTAGAAACTGGCTTCCAAGAAGCAACCCATTAACCACCACCTAAAACTGAAGATATTTGGGTGTGGTTTCCAGCTGGACCTCACCTTTCTCCTAAGTTATTGCTTCCTATATTTCTCTGTTTATTCTCTTCCAAAACTTTTCTAAAGCTCTGATTTCCTTTCTGTTCTTCCTTCCTTCCATACTTCATGTTAACTTGAGAGTCATCCTGCCTATTACAAGTGGCACACCAGAGTTATGTCACCTGGAAAGAAAAAAGGAATATGAGAGTCAAGAAGACATTTCTAGGGAAGGAAGTCTCAGGTAGCAAAGGAAGGCAGCACATAGGGGAAGGGCATGGATTATCACATTCTTGGGGCGTGGTTAAGAGTCCACCTTTGCAGGATAAAATATTGAGTCTTCCAGATGCCAAAAATTGAGCTGGCAAACAATGAGCAGAAGATCCAACTTGCAGAAGGGCACAGCTACAGTCAGTAAGCAGCTCACACCCATTGTATGGTCACCAAAAAGATTACACTTCTACTTATTTTCTTTGTTTTAATAGTTATTAACAAGAATCCTTCACATTTTAGTACAGCTCACATGTTGGCTGACATCTTTTTGTTTTGGAAACTTCATTGAATAGCAATTCTTTTCTGCAGTCTTATCTTCATAAAGTCTCTATCTGCAAAAATCCTCATTAGAGTCCTCTGTTCCCCACCATTCAAACAAAAGTTTCCCCGAAAATTCTTAGACTTACACAAACCTGGGTTTAGAGCCAAGCATTTTAACTTGCTAGCAATGTGGTTCTTTAGCCTTTCAAGCATACATATATTTAATGGGTTATATATATATTAACCTTCTGAGAATGCTATCTTTAGAGTTAAACAACACAATTCTCTGAAAACTCGCAGGCAAGATTACATAAGATGTTTAAGGCTATTAATTTTACAGTCTAAATCTTTAGTAAACATTTATTCCTGCTAAATGCTGAGGAATATGAGAAAATACATCATTAAGTAAATAATAAGCAATTAAAATTTAAATAGGTATTTAAAAGTTCTGTTGGCCAATTATATATGTCATCTCAGAATCAATCTTCAGTTTCTTTTATTGTTAAGTTGTATGAACACAGAATTTTATACTGTTGAGTTATCTTTATTTTGACTTCTAAATGTTAAATCTATTTCAAGAGGAAAATCCACCATTTCCTCAAATACGTCTTTATCTAAATATTATGCCATAAAGAGGTAATACTATAATTATGTTATCTTATATAGTAAAGGCCTTGTAGACATGATAGGATTGTGGAATGAGAGACAGAGTATTCTAGAGGTTTTTTTTAGACCCACAGGAGTTCTGATAGGTGGGAAAGAGAAGAAAATTAGAAAGAAAGAAGGCTACTGAAGTAGCAAGAGTTTTGTTGTGTGATGACTCAGTCAATTATGGCTTGTTTCAAAGATGAAGGAAAGGAGCCGCATTAGAAGAACATGGCCATGGGTTTTACCAAGATGGTGAGGTTGATCCACCATAGAGGTGCTTCCCTCTATTAACTGGTGGCCTCAGCTTAGTCTTTGTTAGCAAACTATGGCACGCCTGTCACACTAACAGTAATGATGATGATAAAAAAGATGGAATGAACTCTCCATGAGCCTCTAGAGAAGATCTCAGCCACATAGAGCATCTTGATTTTAGTCTCTGAGACCATATCCAATCTTTAATGTTCAGTGTAATACAGCTAAGAAATACATGCATTGGTAGAAGACAGCAGCTTCCAGTAATTTCTTAAAGAATTAAACAACAGCAACAACAAAAGAACAGAACAACAACAAAGCACAAAGCTTTCCTTACCGAGGAAAGGCTCCCAACCAGAAAGCATGTCCTCAGCTTTCTATGCAATAGTTACAACATCTCAGTCAGAGAAGAAAAACCACATACTGAAAACCAGTGAGAGCATGGCATTAAGCACTGGATGGAGCAATGTTTTCTAGACACCAATAAGATCTGCCATGCTTGGTCTGTTCTCTGACTTTGTGTAGTCTGTTGCTCTCTTTGTTTCCCTTTACATTTCTAGTTTACCAGAAAAACTATCTTATTTCTACTTTATAAGTCCTCATGTGGACAAAGAGGAAAAAATTGTGTCTTTTTCCTTGTTACTGCCCACCATATTTTTATTGTTCCAGACTAATCTAGCTCTTGACTCCGACCTTAACTCTCTTTTCAGCTTCATTGTAAATTAATTGTTTCTTCATATTTCTGTATTTTTCCTAAAATTAAGGATTTTTCTCACTGTCATTTTTAACTATCATTTGTTTATTTGTATAACAAAGAATAATTGTATGAAGATTAAAATTTAAAACTTTTTGATATTAAAACAAATCCTTCATTTCTGACCTATGACAAAGTTTGGTATAAGGATGAAGTAGAGATATAAACAAATGAAGTATATTTAGTACATTTAGTTCTCCATTTATTTAAGGATCACTGACTACTGGACAGTGCCACCTGAAGTTCTCTTTTTATATAACCCTACAGGCATGCCTAGAGACTAACCTAATCTATGTAATTTTTTAAAGACATCCTGTAGACCCTTTACGATCACTACAAAGCTTGAATTCAGCAACTCACTCCCATTTTGCTCAATGTGTGATACTGGGAAATTATTAATTCTCAGTTATACAATCTAGGAAAACAAGACTGTCTTAACCAGCACTTAAAGCATGGTGATGTGGTTATACTAAAGGAACATGAGGAACTCTGGCAAGAAAAAAAATCAATAAATGTTATTTAATGTTTTATTAAAAGAATAATGGATATAACAATGTTCTGATAAAGCTTCTAACCTATTCAATGTCATATCACTTTCAGTGGTATTTTGTTCTTGTCTCTTATAAAATACTTTGCTTCCTCATATTACAAACTTCAAGAAAAAATGAAAAAGTTGACTTTATAGCTTTGACTTTCTTTGAAAGTGTCTAAATATCTATCCTGTGTCTTTTGTGAATAGGTATTTTGAGTAGTTATTTACAAAAGCTATTTCTGATATCCCAATGATTATTTATTATGCTTCACTTTTGGTATTTATTATATAACCTATTTCTCTCAAATGCATGGTTCAAGTGTTCTAATAGATTATGATTTACAATAATATCGGTGCTGGTTAGCATTGCCTGTCAAATTGACACAGCCTGGAGTTGTAGGCAAAGAGTTTTAATGAGCAATTATAAAGACCAGCTTGGTTTGTGGGTGTGTGAAAGGGGATTGTCTTCGTTGTTAATTGATATAAGACTTTAGCCATTTTGGGCATACATATTTCATGCACTGGTCCCCGGACTGAAGAAGAGTAGCGAGAGTTAGCCGAGTACGAAAAAAGCAAGCAAGGATCACACACTGATTCTCTCCTTGCTCATGACTGTGAACACGAGACTTTAGGTTCCTGCGTTGACTACCACACAATGATGTAGTCTGGAATTATTAACCAAACTATCCCTTTGCTCCTCTGTGTTGCTTTTCATCAGAGGTACAGAAAGGAAACTAGGACAGCATCAAAGGAAAGTTCATCAGAGAGTATTTCTTCTGGAACAAAATGCTCCACAGGGTACTCAATGCCTACTTTTTAAACTACTGTTTGTATTGGCATATTTATGAAGAAAGTGCACAACTCAATTATGCAAACAAGTTCCAGAGTGTAACTTTCCATATAATTATCAATAATGTCTTGCATTCATTCAGTGAGGGCCAATCTCATACCATATTTCACCACAGCAGAAAACAAAATAAAATAAGTTGTAGATTTTTACTTAAGATTTAATTACTGGTAATACTTATTATTCCTGGTGTCGAGGAGACTACTCTGCTGTCCAGGCTGCTGTCAAACCTGTAGTTGTGTTTCCATGCTCAGTCTCCTAGGTGCTAAGCTAAGAGACGTGACCCCCCCCCCCCACACCTGACTTTTCCTACTACTTTGGCTTTCTATCTTGTTTTAAATCTAAATGTGTTATTTAGGCTATTAAATGCTACTGAATTCTACTTTCTTGTTCATTTAACTCTCAGTGATTTCCTACTGATTCATGAACAAGATGCCCAGGTATTTCTAACCAAAGAATTCATTAAAGCTGGCCCAGACATAGCTCCGATTATATGAGGCTGACCTTTGTTTTAATTAGCAGAGTTGCAGTGTTTTAGGAGTAAAAGCCCTGGAACTTCGCAGAGCAAGCATCACCTTCACCAACATTTTAATGAAACAGGGTGAAACTATGAAGCTTGGGTGAGCTGTTAAAAGCTGCCCAAGTACTAACTTGATTTCATAGTATTTGCTAATTAACTCAATTAATTTCCCCTTTTAAGTGAAATTACCTGAATTGACATTTGTGCTTTTCTTTCTTTTGGGGGCTTCTTTTTGCTTATTTGTGTGTTTTAGCAAGAAAAAGGTGCAAACTCAGCAAACTATACATTTTATTTTTTATATACAAAACTTATTTCTGGAAACCAAGACTTAATGATTTATGAAGATGCACTTCATGTTTAAATATATGGAGGAACTCGAAAGTAGTAAGAGAAATGTAAGCTCAGAAAATCACCATAATAATTAAAAATTAACTGCACCTTACTGCTCAGTAACCAATTCCAAAAGATTAATTTTTTAACATTTTCTGCATTATGTAAAGGATAATTAAAGTAAAATTATTTTGATTATTTAAAATATAACATAATTTATATTTAAAAATTTTTACATTTATACTGAATTTCCTAAATGCTTTGTCTATTTGCCTCTGGGTTATAAAAGTACAACTTATAGAAGTGATTTATTGTTGACTCCATTGAGAATGTGTTGTACTTTTAAAGTATGAAGAGCTGCACATATTCTTTTAAGTCTCTCTTTAGGGATTATACACTTACTCCATGTGACTGCATGGTCCAGCTTTATTTAAGGAGTTATTATTTTATTAATTAGTTAATTCATTCCCTCATACATTTTGACTTTCTGAGACAGAATTTCTCTGTGTAGCTTTGGAGCCAGTCCTGAAACTCACTCTGTAGATCAGGCTGGCCTGGAACTCATAGAGATCTGCCTGCCTCTGCTTCCTGAGTGCTGGGATTATAGGTGTTCACCACCACTGCCTGGTGGAATTATTATTTTAATTGCATACCTCCTAAAGATAATTGTATTAATTTGTGTTTTGAAAGGAATCGTTCCAGACAGAATTTCCTCACTTTTAGTCTTTAGTGATTTTTGTCAATGTATTATCATGAGATTTGAAAACTGAACTCTTTGTTCGCTCTACAACCCCCAAACTTGCCCACGGGGTTCGACTGAAGCCCTTCTAGGAAGGTGACTCTAAATGTACACTGTGGAGAGTTCCAGGGTATGTTTAAAAGCCACCTTGTTGCATTTTAACTAACTGAAAAATCAAAAACAAATCGAAAAGTTACTAATTTCCCCCAATCCTAATAATGACCAAACTACAGAATCAATCAGTCAATGGATCTTTCTTTACTTGTGGGCTTGCCAAATGCCCCTAACCATCAATCCGTTACAACACCTGAACAGATAAGTCTTTTTACTTAATTGAATTTTGGGGAACACTCCCCATTCCAATCTACCTACACAAAGTAAAAACTCAGGACTCCAGGGAAAATTAATTTGAATGTGACAGACGGCTGGCCCACATTGTCAGCGGAATATTTGACGGACGGCTGACCCACATTGTCAGTGGAATACTAGAACAGTCGGATTCAGACACTAGTGTTGGGGGAGGTTTCTGCCCTACCCTGTTCTGCGGCCATTCAGTCCCAAAGAAACACACAGAGGTCTACATTAATTATAAACTGATTGGCCTGTTAGCTCAGGCTTCTTATTAACTAACTTTAAATCTTAATTTAACCCATATTTTTTTGTCTGTGCTAGCCACATGGCTTGGTACCTTTTACCAAGTGAGGCATTCTCATCTTGCTTCCTCTGTGTCCGGGTGACGACTGTGGACTGATCCTTTCCTCTTCCCAGAATTCTCCAGTTCTGGTTGCCCCACCTATACTTCCTGCCTGGCTACTGACAAATCAGCATTTTACTAAACCAATACAAGTGATAAATCTTTTCAAGGTTAAAAGACCATTGTCCAACAGTACACTAGGACTAGGGTTTTCTGTCTCATCAGTTTGTAGGCTGTGACTGTTTTTCTGTGCACTTGTTAGATTTGTATTAGCAGGCCAAAAGAGCAAAAAGCAAGCTGGATTTTTAAACCATTCTTCAAAGCCTGTGACATTTGGAGAAAAACTCTAAAGGCCCAGAAACACTTGGTTATTTTTATACTCCTGTTATAAAAAGGAAAATTAATGAAATTAAGCACATATCCTCTCTCATTAAAGGGATATTATTAAGCCAAACTTCAAATAAGTGTTTGTGGAGAACGATTTGTTGCCCTAATCCTCTGTACTGTTAATACAAAAATTTCGAAATAAACAAAAGAAAAGCGCTGTGAATATTCCTTGCTGAATGACAGAGGTTGGAGCGTGGGTGAGATTTCAAGGAACCATACTTATGAGTGGTTGTGAATTATCGATAACAGCATAGTTAGAACATTACCTTATCTCAAATTAGAGCTAGATGCCATAAAGTAAGTCATCCTGAGAGTGCTCTCAGGGAATGCTGGTGGCAAGAATAAGTTTCAATCCAGCACAATTATCTTTAAAAAAAAAA
>PVIU01008891.1:0-79974 GCA_004026605.1 Ondatra zibethicus | reverse complement strand
CTTCTCCTCCTCCTCCTCCTCCTCCTCCTCCTCCTCCTCCTCCTCCTCCTCCTTCTTCTCCTTCTTTTTTGTTGTTGTTTGGAGACAGGATTTCTGCAGCAGCCCTGGCTGTCCTGGAACTCACTCTGTAGACCAAGATGGCCTTGAACTTATTGCCTGCCTCAGCTACCTTAGTGCTGAGATTAAAGGGCAGGCCTCCCGTGGCATATCAAGTTGCAGTAAGACTAAGCACCTCCCCTTGTATTAAGGCTGAGCAAAGCAACCCAGTATGAGGAATAGGGTCCCAAAAGCAGGCAACAGAGTTAGAGACAGCGCTTGTTCCCACTATTAGGAGTCCCACAAAAAGACAAGCTGCACAACTGTCCTTTATGTAGAGGGCCTAGGTTAGTACCATGCAGGCTCCCTGGTTGTGGGTTCAGTCTCTGTGAGCCCCTATGAGTCTAGGCTAGTTGTTTCTGTGAGCTTTCTTAAGGTATCCTTGACCCCTCTGGCTCCTACAATCCTTCCTCTCCCTCTTCTGCAGGAGTCCCCAAAATCTGTGTAATGTTTGGATGTCGGTCTCAGCATCTGTTTCTATCAGTTGCTAGATGAAGCCTCTCTGATGACAATTGGGCTAGGTAACAATCTATGAGTATAGCAGAGTATCATTAGAAATCATTACATTGCCTTTTTTTTGCCAGTCGTGTTTCTTTCTATCCTAGGTCTCTGGGCAATCCAGCCTCTGGTTCCTGGCCCTCCAGATAGTGTCAGGAATGGGATCCCTCTCATGGCGTAGTTGTCAACCTGGACCAGTCATTGGTTGGCCACTCCCACAGTTCCTGTGCCACCATTACCCCAGTACCTCTTGTAGGCAGGACAAAATTGTAGGTTGAAGGTTATGTGGCTGGGTTGATGTCCTCCTAGTCCCACCACTGGAAGCCTTGCCTGGTTACAGAAGATGCCTGGTTCAGGCTCCGTATCCCCTATTACTAGGAGTCTTCATTAGGATCACCTTCATAGATTCCTGGGGTTTTCCATTGCAGTAGGTTTCTAGCTCGTCCCTGAGATGCCCCCAAATTCCAGGTGTCTCTCCCAGTACCCTCCATCCTCCCCCAATCTGATCCCTCCTGTTCCCATTGTTGTGCGCACACCCTGCCCCCTGTCCACCCATGATATCTAGTCTAGTTCCCCTTCCCAAGGAGATCCATGTGTCTACCTGGAGCCCTCCTTGTTACTTAGCTTCTCTGGGTCTATGGATTATAGCTTGATTATCATTTACTTTACAGCCAATGTCCACTTATAAGGGAGAACATGCCATGTTTGTCTTTCTGGATCTGAGTTACCTCACTCAGAACGATTTTTTTTTTTTTTAGTTCTGTCCATTTGCCTTCAAATTTCACGATGTCATTGTTTTTAACAGCTGAGTGATACTCCATTGTGTAAACTTACCACATTTTCTTTATTCATTCTTCTGTTGAAGGACATCTAGGTTGTTTCCAGGTTCTGGCTATTACAAATAAAGCTGCTATGAACATAGCTGAACAAGTGTCCTTGTGGTAGGAAGGAATGTCTTTTGGGTATATGCCCAAGAGTGGTATAGCTGGGTCTTGAGGTAGATTGATTCTCAATTTTCTAAGAAACCACCATATTGATTTCCATAGTGGCTGTACAAGTTTACACTCCCACCGGCAACGGATGAGTGTTCCCCTTACTCCACATCCTCTCCAGCATGAGCTGTCACTTGTGTTTTTGATCTTAGCCATTCTGACAGGTGTAAATGGAATAGAGATTCCATTTCTAAGATGGGGTGAACTTCTAGCCATCTAACATAAGTCACAGAAGCAGCCTAGACCTAGGCTGCTCTGACTCTGAAGCCAACACCTATGGGTGTCCTGGCTAGGTTTATCTCAACTTGATATAAGCTAGAGTCGTCAGAGAGGAGGGAGGCTCCACTGAGAAGATGCCTCCATGAGATCAGGCTGTAGGCCTAGGGGGCATCTCCTTAATTAGTATTTTATGGTGGGAGCAGCCCATTGTGGGTGGTAACACCCCATGGCTGGTGATCCTGGGTTTTATAAGAAAGCAGAGTAAGCCCTGGGGAACAAGCCAATAAGCTGCACTCCTCCATGGCCTCCGTATCAGCTCCTGCCTCCAGGTTCCTGCCCTGTTTGAGTTGCAGCCCTGACTTCCTTCAGTGAAGGAGTGTAAAGCCAAATAAACCCTTCCTTGCCCAAGTTGCTTTGGTCATGGTGTTTCACCACAGCAATAGAAGCCCTGGCTAAGACAGTGGGAAATAAGCAGCTTGAGGAAAGATCACTCATAATCACTTCTGAATGTCCCAGCTCATCTGGACTTTCTAGTCTTTGTCTTTTTCATAGCGATTGTTGTATAAAGTGCAAGGGGGAGATCCTGCAGAATACTGCAGCTGGCTTGATTCTGGGCCTTTTGTGAAGCGTTAGCTTTTGTGCTTGCTACCTTTCGTTTGAAGCATAGAAATCCTTTCTGACAGTTTCCTAAAAGGTTCAAAGCCTATGCAAAACTTGGTTGTGGGACAACTCAGGAAACTGGGATGTCCCGTGGCTGGGAATTGCTTTGGCATTTGCTTCTTTGGGGAGCTTCAGTAAGAGGTTTTGGTATTTGAAATTGACTTCTATGGTGTAAATTGTGTAACAATAGAAAAAAAAAGCCTTTTGCGAAGCTACTATTCACCAGAGGTTGACTCCCTTGATGCTGAAAAGGTTATAAAATTCATCCTAAGAGTAACCCTGTTTATTCCATAGGAGGCGTGAAACTGAACATACGACATTACAGTCACGGGCCAGGAAACCCCAATGAAATGGCTCTGAGACAGACGTATTACCTTCTGTCTCAGTTAGGGTTTCTAGTGCTGGGAAGAGGCACCACGGCACAGCAAATCTTACAAAGGAGACGTTTAATTGAGGCTGGCTTACAGTTTCATACACAATAAGGACAAGCTGAACTGCTCAGGTTACAGGGGCGTTAGTCTGTTGTGCCATAGCAGCAAGATCTCCTCCTCCATTATCCTGCAAAGGGTCAAGGGCAGAACAGAGGAAATCCTAGCAGAGGCCCAGTGTGGATTCAGAGCTAAAAGGAGCACAATTGATCAGATCTTCACTTTGAGGCAACTGACAGAAAAATACAAAGAATTTGGGAAAGACTTATGTCTGTTACATCGACTTCAGGAAGGCATTTGATAACATTTGGAGGAAAGGACTTTGGGAAACAATGAGGTTCTATGGGTACCCAGAGAAAATCATAGTATCAGAAAATGCCTGTAAAGATATCTTTGCATCAATCAAAGTCTGTGGAGAACTAAGCCATCAGTTTAAGACAATTGTATGAGTGTTGCAGGGATGCATCCTCTCACCACTACTCTTTAATATATTCCTGGAATTAACAATAGCACCAGCCCTGGAGGATGGGGAGATTGGCATGTAGATAGGTGGTGTGCGAATCAATAATTTGCATTTCACTGATGATACTGCACTACTTGCTAAAAGTTCAAAGGAGCTGCAGGCCATGGTAAATAGAGTGGTGGAAGTAAGTAAAAACCTTGGTATGAAAGTAAACATCAAGAAGACAAAGATACAACACATGGGAAGGGTGCACAAGGATTTTACCATTGTAATAAAGAAGCAGAACCTCTAGCAAACCGTCAGCTTTGTCTATCTGGGAGGAAACCTCAGTTCAAAGGAAGGATCTATTTCAGAAGTCAAGAGGCGGATAGGGATAGGGAGGGCTGCATTGCAGGCACTAGGAAAGGTTTGGTCAGCAAGAGACATAACGACAACAACAAAATTACAAGTCCATGAGACACTTCTCTTGAGCTGCCTTCTTTACAACTCTGAAACCTGGACCACGACACGCTCCTTAGAACAGCGGCTGAATGTGTTTGAGATGGCATGTCTCAGGAGGATTCTAAGTGTAACATGAACAGATAAAGGCTGTGCAATGATGACATTAAGAAACATCATCTACAGAAAGAAGTAAACTGCAGGATACAGCAACCACGCTTGAGATACTTTGGCCATGTTATGAGAATGAATGACAGCAGATACCCAAAGATAGCACTGCTTGGAGGAGTGCATGGGATAAGGCAAAGAGGAAGGCGCAAAAATGCTGGATAGACAACATGAAGGAAGACTGTGGAACCTTGTATATGACAATGACACAAGCATCTAGGACTGCCCAGGATAGGGACAACTGGAGAACTGGCATAAACGGGCTGCCCATGCATGCTTAAGCATTGCCAGGACATATATGATGATCAGCGATGGCTCACAGTTTCAGAGAGTTCATCCATTACCTTCATGGTGACGTGCAGGCAGACATGGTGCTGGAGAGGGAGCTGAGAGTTCTACGTCTTGATCCACAAGCAGCAGAAACAGTCTGTGTCATACTGGGAGCACCTAGAGTATAGGAGACCTCAAAGCCCACCCCACAGTGACACACTTCCTCCAACAAGGCCACACCCACTCCAACAAAGCCACCCCTCCTAATAATATCACTCCCTATGGGGGCCATTTTCTTTCAAACCACCACCACACCTTGGAAGAGTTCTAGTTTTTCCCACGCCTCATCCAAATGGCACAGTAGATGAATGTTCGTTTTGTGACTCTGGGAAATCAAATCAAATCTACTCTAAATCATTTCCTTTAATCCTTTAATCAAGCACCACACACACACACACACACACACACACACACACACACCAGCTGTGAAGGGTCCCCCTGACCACTGACCTCAAAGGAGGGCAGAGAAAACACAACTGAAGCCAGGCACCACAGAACTCTAAGTTAGATTAAAGGCCATTTTCTACAGCTCTGTGAAGAGGTTGAAGATTATCTATCTATACTGAATATAATCTCTATGTATCTAAAGAACCTAATTAGTCTAATTATAAATATGACAAAAATAGATGACTATTGATCTATAATTTTCAATACCTATCTAACTTAAAGACTAAGACAATAAATAACTGTGCAATAAATGAGGACAATGACCTTCAAATGTAAACAATGTATAAGTATCTTGATCAGAGGTAGTAATGTACACTGCAATATGGTAAATATATATATCAATATATAAACAATGTTTTAAACAGAGGTAGAAACATACATGCATACAATATTCAATATAATTTAACTTTGTATCAATATGCAAGAATCAATACCAATCTATTATCCCATCATCCATTTATCCCTCTCTTTTTTTTTTTTTTTCAAAAAGATGCCTTAACCCCAGTCCCCAGGCTTGACTCAGCAGCATCCAGGGGGAGGGGCCGGCTCAAGGAGCCTGGCAAAATCTTGGCCAACCAAGTTTACTTTCATTTGCTGTAATTTAAAGGAGAAAATTATGCTTCTCTGGGGTGTGGCTGCAAATTGAGAAAGTGAGGGGACGCAACAACTCTACAAAAGGCAAGAATTGCTGTGTTGAAAATTTAATGAAACCCCACAGACAAAATATTGACAAACAAAAACAAAACCAGACTCAGCTGGTCTGGTGGCCTAGGCCTGTGACGCAGGAAGAGCTGAAGCTCAGGGCTGACGTGGGCAGCTTAGTCAGACTCTCTGAGTTAAAACAAAAAGTGGGAGTCTTGCAGAAATATCCTAACAAGCATGGGCCCTAAGTTTAATCCAAATACTGTTTATATTTTTTAAAAAGAAATCAGTATAAAACCATAGAGCCTTGGCAATTTCATTTAGATAGCATAAAAACTCAATAGCATAGGCAAAAATATCCAGGGCTATGTAGAAATGCATTTTTAGAAAATAAAAATAGAACTGAAAAAATTCGATTACTGCAGAAGTCAGTTATTTCTGTGGTGAAGAAGGGGGTTAAATTCTACTGGGAAGGGATTTCCTGGGGTGTTGGCAATGTTCCAGTTCTTTGACCTAGGTGGACATGGCACAAGGTTCCTGTGGTGGTTTGAATAAAAATGGTCCCCACAAGCCCATAGGGAGTGGCACTAGTCAGAGGTGTGGCCTTGTTGGAGAGTGTGGCCACTGGGGGTGGGCTTGAGGTTTCAGAAGCTCAATCCAGGCCCACTGTTGCTTTCTCTCCTGTTGCTTGGGGATCCAGATGTAATCATCTTGGTTCCTTCTCCAGCACCGTGTCTGCCTGCATGGCACCACACTTTGCCATGACGGTAATGGACTAAACCTCTGAACTGTAAGTCAGCCCCAACTATATGTTTTCCTTTATAAGAGTTGCTGTGGTCATGGTGTCTCTTCACAGCAATAGAAACCCTAAAATAGTCCCTTTTATTGTAGCTCATTTAGTTCTATAAGATTCCTCTTATGTAATCTATTCATTTTTCTGTGCGTTCTACTTCATAAGAACAAAGGTAGTACTACTATCATTTTGTTTTGTTTCAGCAAATTTCTCACAAGCTTCCACCCTAGACTAGCACAGATCTAATCAGTTACCACAGTGTTTCTCTGACCTTATGAGACACCCAGGAAGACATTCCACGTGACTTAGGCTGTGGGCTTCTGCCCACTTCTAGTTTGGGCAGATTATTGAATCTAGTTTAGGATTATATATGGAGTCCTCCCCACCCCTCAACATGCACACACACACACACACACACACACACACACACACACACACACTTCAACATTATCAAGTGTCTATACCAGTGGTTCTCAATCTATGAGTCACAACCCCTTTGACAAACCTATAGCTCCAAAAGTATTTACATTATGAATCATACTGGTATCCAGGTTATGAAGTAGCAACAAAAATAGTCTATGGTTGTGGACATGAGGAACTGTATTAAAGGGTCGCAGAGTTAGGAAGGCTGAGAATTGCTGATCTGTGTCAGGGTTGAATTTCTGCCAAGCCAGGGTAAGTTCAGTGGTTTCTGAAGGCTTCTGACCAGCCGTCATCACAGAGGGAAGTGAGTGATGAGCTTCCAGCCCAGGGACCCTGAGAGCACAATGGTTCCTACGCTTGCCAATCAGCCTCTTTCTCTCCCAAATACGAATGCCAACAACTTAGCTAGCAGCAAACACCCTGGCTCCGCTGCGGTCTAAATTCTACATTTGTATTTCCCAAGATGCTACACAAAGTGCAAAATGACAGCTAAAATTAGAAACTACGGTGCTGGTGAGGCTTCTTTGTGTGGAGAAGGCAGGCAGACAATGTGGTGGGGAAGGAAGGGTTCAGAGCTGTCCCAGCAGCTCATGAAGAGAACAGGGCCCAGTGGGCAACTGCAGACTAGCCAACTTTATACTTCAGAGAATCCATGTGAGGTTTTTGGTGTTTTTTTTTGTTTGTTTGTTTTTGTTTTTTCCTTAGAAGCTACCTGGCCCTGATTCATTACAACACAGTCTTTGTGAAATGCGGTCAGGTTTCTTAACAGTTATCCAAGGTAGAGTTTAGTTTTCAGCATCGAGAGCTGGGCTTGGTCCCTGTACAACAGCATTTGGCTGATGGTGGCTGTCAAATGGAAGGCAAGCTGCAGTTTTAAACAAATACATCTGAAAACCTTTGAGCAGAGTGTGGAGTCTATTTACAATCAAGAAGTTCATGTGATAGCAGGCTGGCCCCAGCCCTCAGGTTACTGGACGTGAGGAAAGCCTTGCAGAAGATGTAAATATAACAATGCCTGGGATTTATAGGGCACTTTCCCCCACAGAACTTGTGTTCTCTGTGGGCAGAGTAACCAGCCCGAGTTGGAACTATGCAAACATTTCATTAAATCTGGGCAAGTATTACAGCCAATGATGACCAACATTAAAAACTAGTGAGAGAAGGAAATAGCTGCCCAGGGGTCTTCCGGGGTGGCTGTGTTGGTGGCAAGTGGAGCATCACTGGGGTCAAGGATGTCCGGTTTTAACAGCTGCCTCCTCCCTCCCTCCTGTCATAGGGCTGTTGAGAAAGTGAGATCAACCGTGTGGCCAAACCATAATCTACAAACACTCAGGTCCTAACTAGTTGGCATCTTCTTTCCAGTGGCGCTGGGGATTGTACCCAGGACTTTGAACATGCTAGTGTGGAAGTCTGAGTAAAAATGGCCCCATAGACTCAGGGAGTGGCATTATTGGAGGTGGGACCTAGTTGGAGTGGGTGTGGCCTCATTGGGGGAACTGTATCCACGGTGTGGGCTTTGAGGTCTCAGACGCTCAGTCCAGGTCCAGTGTCACTCTCTTCCTGCTGTCTGCTGCTCCAGATGCAGGACTCTCAGCTCCTTCTCCAGCACATGTCTGCCTGCATGCCATCATGTCCCCCAGGATGATAATGGATTAAACCTCTGAACCTGCCAGCCAGCCCCCATTAGATGTTTTCTAAGAGTAGGCACAGTCATAGTGTCTCTTCCCAGCCCTAGGACACTGCCTAAGACAGTAGACAAGTGTTCTACATTCACGGCCCTAGTAGGCTTCTTCTCCTTCCTCCTTTCTCTTCCTGCTACAAGCTGCAACATTATACAGCAATTGCTCAGCCATCTTTTCATGAGTGACTTATCAGAACCAAGGGATCTGGTAAAGGCTAAACCAAAAGGTAAGACTTCTTGGCCTTATTGCTTTGGGAGTAGAGAGGCTGTTCTTTGCGGTAGATTTTTCACTGTCGCTAACTCCCTTAATATTAATATTTGGGTATTAATTCCCACAGCTCACAACTGTTTCGTGAAAACAGTTTCCCACTGTCAGGCCTGTTCCTCTCTCCTAGGTAAGCGCAGAGATCTGCCTTCCTGCAATTATCTTTATCAGCAGGGATCTGGTCAGAGTTTAGGGTCCAGGCAAAGTGCATCCCATTTAAGATATTCAGAGAGCTCCAAGGACATAGAATTACTACCTGTCCAAGCTGCTGCTCTGGTTTTACCCCCCAACGCCCACGATCAGAATGGCTAATAACAGTATACTCCAGAAGTGATAATTTAGAAGCCTGGGTCTCTTCTTCGCTTAGAGCAGTAAGTCTAATTCCAGACCTAGGCCCACATACATAGTGTCTGGTGTATGTGCTATCTGATCAAAAGCCATCAGCTTCCCCTAAGTTGCCTAGTTACCTGGTAGCTTCTATGCATACTGGGAGAAAAGAAGTAGCACACTGATTTAAACAACCCAAACCCTATTCATAATTTCACCGAGAATAACTCCTTAGCTCTTTACTAACCACCTAAAAATGAAGTGTAGCACACTAACCTTCCCCTCTGGAATTCCCTGCTGATTCAATTCCTTTCTTAACTAACTTTCACCATTAAGGAGTTCACTGGATGTGTATTAGCCACTCCCATGGATGTGTGTGTGTGTGTGTGTATGTGTGTGTGTGTGTGTGTGTGTGTGTGTGTGTGTGAAAACTCTCATCTGATTTTCTATGGGGCAAAAGAGCTGCAGCCCGGAACCTGCTAGGGCTGGGGTATTGCTGGTTTTAAGGGTCTATGTGACTGGGAACGTTTGTAAAGAAGAGGACAAGGGGGAACCATGTAGAACTAAGAACAAGGAGAACAAGGGAACAATGAGAAATGATGGGCTGGAGAGAGAAGAATAAAGAAGCAAGGACAGACGATCCCTGTTGTGAGTAGATTTCTTATCCCTCAAATCTTTACCCTCAGATTTCCAGGCCCCCTTTAGCTATCCATGGCGTCTTTAATTGAACCCTGAAAGGGAGATTTAAAGCCAGAAACCTTCAAGACTCTAAATCTTCCTATGCAGGAAGGTACACATGGGAGACCCAAAGCATGTCTCTGTTCTCATATCCGATTTTTAAAAGGACAGTCATTGTTCTGGGCCAGCCTGGTCTACAGAGCTACTTCCAGGACAGCCAGGGCTGTCACACAAAACTGAAAAATAAAGAAGTGCAGTCATTGCATGTGGCTATTGAAAGCAAACCTCCACTTCATTGTGGGCCATGTGCCTCAAGGACTGGTCTGTGGCCCTGCGATGTGGGGGATAAATGATTCCCACATCCACTGGGTGTCCAGATCCCCACCCTGCAACCCAAGGAGGGCAGAACTGCAGGGCAGCACTCAGGGAGAGAGCAGCCTGGCTCAGGCAGAGAAAGCAGACGTTCTCAGAAGAAAAGCAACCTTCCTGCTGTTTGTGTTGAGCTCTTCCAAGCTGCTTCCCCAACAGTCTTCCTCCCATCCCAGGGTGTGCGCGGATGGGCAGAAACTATGGGCTGCCGCCTTGGCGACACCAGGGAAAGTGGAGCCCAGCCTCTCTTCTGCCTGAGGTTCTTGAGGGGCCTTCTGGGCCTCGAGCGGCACCCATTATCCTCCTTGTCCTCTACAGAAGATCAACAGGGCATAACAGGGCAGAAACTTGAACCTGACCAGATTGATGGTTAGGTAAAGTCCAAATAAATTCTGTGCAGTTCTTCTTCCTGACGCTCATTCCAAAGTCAAGGGGGCATGTCTGCACGAAACACTCAAGCACCGGCTAAGAATATAGTGTCGCTGTTATTATTAGAGCAACAGAGAGGGAGCCGTGCCATCTCTGGGCAGGGCCCCGGGGTGGGCCGTGTGGGAGGCAACTGTCAACAGCTGCCAGGAGGGAAGCTTGTTTATTGTCAGCAGCCAGCGGGAGGGATCGGAGATTAAGACAGGCTCGGGCCTCCAGATCACGCCCACCTAGCTGCAGGCTGGCTGCTCCTCAGACTCTGCATCCAACTGCCGGGGCTTTACTTAGGGATAACTCCACCAACAAGGAAACACGGGAGGCCTCCAGACAGCTGGACAACTTCCCAGGGGGTCAGACAACCACACATAGAACGCCCACTCCAACAGATGAAGCAAGCACCCAGAATCAGCTGCAAATACCACGCAAGTACTCGCCATGTCCCACACTTAAATCATTCAGCAAACACATGCTGAAAAACCCTATCGTGGGACTGGAAACGAGGCAGCCACCAAAATAGTCCTGACCCCGGTTCCCATGGAGCTTACAGAAAAGTTAACTGCGGTGTCGTAAGTGTTAGGGAGAGTTCCAGGAGCCATGTGCACAAACAAAATCTAAAACGATGAAATTTGCTGCCTGACAGTGAACTGCCACTAAGATACTGTGAAGTTCATGCTACTGGGATCTCAAAAGATGTCAGCCTAAGGCCATCATGGGTTGTTGTTTTGTTTTGTTTTTTTTTTCTTTCAGTTAATTAAATCTTTAGTTGACAGCTGCCCTTTCTGGCTCATATTTTATTTCACTTTCTGTCTCTGGAACAGAAAAGTCTGGGGAAAAACAATTATAATCAGAGAGTTCCCAGAATACTTTGGGAAGTGTGGGAGACCCCTTCATGCTTCACGCGTATAATTATGCTTTGACAGTCTACCATCGACTTGACTCTTCCCTTGACAATGATATTCGCCAGGAGCCTCTCCTCAGGCAGGTCCATCCCTCTATGACATTTTCATCAACAGGGGTTCGGTTAGGCACTCTCAACCCCTAGTGTTCCATAAACTTTTTCCTGAGGACACTCGGACAATTCCCCCTCAGAAAGGGCACCGACGATGTGTGTGCCCAAGTACAATTTCCCCAAAGTTCAGCTTGGGAAATCCATGAGTTTATTTGGCATACTCACAGAGCAGAGGTAAGGGGTTACTTACCCCCCACCACCTCCCCAGCATGGATGGCTCCTTCTCCAGAGCTGCATGAATGGGATCTTCAGTTAGCTCTCTCGCACCTTCCAAAAACGTGTGTGGCTGGGACAGAATTGCATTCAGCTGGTAGGATGTGTAGGTAGAAATGGCTGGGTGCCCAGACAAGACCCAATGACAGTGTTTTGCCAGTAGCCCCAGCTGTTCAGGTGATGGCTGTTACTGGGTACCATTCTACAACATCTGGGTAGAATAAGTGATGGACTAGGCCTGGTGGCATGAGCCTGATGCAATTCCAGATACTTGGGAAGTTGAGGCAGGAGGATTGCAAGTTCAAGGCCAGTTTGATAACCTTAGTGAAACCTTGTCTTGCCCTCGACTCAATACACTGTACCATCAAAAACAAATTAAACAAATGAATGAATGATGAATACGATAAAGAAGAGAAGGAAGGAAGGAACTGGAGTGGGTTGGGGAGATGTCTGCTGCCCGGCCTGATGATCCGAGTTTGATCCCCAGGACCCACACATTAGAAGACACCTGGCTCCAGCAAGCTGTGCTCTGACCTCTGCATGCACACCATGGTACATGCACACAAATTACACTAAATAAATGTAATTTTTCCTTTGAAACAAAGAGTCTCACTATGCGGCGCTGGCTGCCCTGCAATTTACTACGGAGATCAGGTTGGCCTGGACTCACAGAGATCTGCCTGCCGGGGCTAAAAAGTGTACACACCATGCCCAGCAGGCAAATGGAATTTTTGTTTTAATTAATAGAATGCTGAAAAGTTCTGCCAGCATCTTTGTTAGTGTGGCGATCGCACAGGTCCGCTGACACTCTCTTCTGGTCGCCATGTTCCCACTCCATTCACCCGAAGCCAAACAGCTCCTCACAGGGAGAGCTGCTCACAAAGTCCCAGAGGACCAGCTCCTCTTTCTCTAATTTCTCTGCTAGGCGCTGGTTTACTGTAGTTTCTTGTTGTGTTCATACAGTGCACCATGACTTCTCCTTCCTCAGAGCGCTCACAGGGTCCCCTTCTGCCTCCATTCACCCACACCCGCACTCTCTCACACACACCGTGGCAGAGGTTGCAGCCTTGGCAGCAATGCTCCTAGGGAAGCCCTTTTCTTCTCTGGGCTGTACTCGTCTTGTCTATATCCGACATACTATACACTTGCCATGTGCTTCCAAAAGGCTTCAAATTTAAAAAGCACCCAGGCTTCCCAAAATAATAAAACATAAACAGCACTTGGGAAGAAGTCCGACCCACAGTACACTTGGGAGCAGCCACCTTCTCACAGGGGACCCAGCCAAATTAAATGCAGAGAGCTGGGAGTGTTCACACACAACCGAAATCCCAGCCTAGGATCATGGATTTGAGGCCAGCAAGCACTACAGAGTGAGACCTGTCTCCATAGCAAACAAGCATACAAAACACAGTAGGGTGATGTCTGGGGAAGGGGCAGAAGAGAGAGCCTTGTCCCCTCAGGGACTATTATGCACTTGGCACTTTTGACAGGCATGGTGATTTCTTTAATCCCAGCACTTGGGAGCAGAGGCAGGAGGATCTTTGTGAGTTAGAGACCAGCCTGCTCTACATAGTAAATTCCATGCTAGCCAGGGCTATATAGTGAGACTCTGGAGAGAGGCATCAAGAAGGGGGAGGAGTAGAGAGGGAGGGAGAGAAGGAGAGGGAGAGAGAGAGAGATTGAGATTCAAAGTAGAACTTATTCTTTGGAAAGAATAAAATGGGATTTGGATGAGGTACCAAGAGGGCATAAACTTTATCAGTAATATTTTTATTTCGTTTATACAAAATAAAGCAAATAGGATAAAGTAGAATTATTTAGTCATTGAGGATATTGGGTACATGAGTATTTATTATGTAAAACCTTGTATCTCCCTATTTGTGTTCTAATATACACAGAGAAAACTAAAAAGGCAGTCTGAGACACAGCCCAGTGTTAATATGATTATTAAGTGGGTCTGAATAGGCTTGCTTCTGACGGCTAGGTGTCCGTCAGAAGCATTAGTTTCAGTCTCTGTAACAAAGTAAGGAGGGACAGACTTACAGGAAGGAGAGGTTCATTGTGGCTCCCAGTTTGGAGCTCTGTGAAGAGCAGCAGGGTGGGGACACACAGAAAAGTTGGTCATTTCAAGATTAGGGTGCAAAGAAGAGACCAGAGTTACAGAATCTTCTCGAGGCTGTAGCTTGACAGCTGGACATGTCTTATTATGCTGGGACCCTGGAAAGAGACAAATCCTACTTATATCTTCAGAGATCTGAGAACGCGCCTGAAGAAAGCATTTATTTAGAGTCAAAGCAAATGTCAGTCTTCTTGCATAAACATAAGAATAGGTCTGGGTTTTCTTCATTGTCCATTCATCTCCTCTGCTAGGTGTGCTGAAGACAGTGCCACTGCCCCCTTGCACAGTTGTCAGTATGAACATCGTGATCAGTGAGACGCCAACCAGCCCAGTACCTAACAGTGGTCCCTCCTCATGCTTGGGTGACCTCTCACTAGGCCACAGTCACCAGATCTCGGAGTGAGGATGGAGAGGTTTCTTAGCAAATTCAAGAATCAGCCCTCCAAACTACACCAGAGTAGGGCCTGCATTCTCCATCAGATGCACAAGGTTTCTATTTTTAGAGCATGCTCCAGAGTTTTCTGGGTCCCCTGACTGAGGCTGCTCTCCAGGTTGCAATACAAAGAGGCTGTGCTGAGGTCTGAACTCATGCCCCAGGTCAGAGCTGGCTCCAAAGGCTTCATAGCCACACAGGCTCAACTCTCCTTTGGTTGAATGGTCTGTGGCCAGACGTTTTCTTAACAGCTCTATCTTTGACTTGTGTTTTGTAAGTGAAGTCTGATGAGGGGTGTGTGCTAACATGGTCTCAGTCCATGGGGAACAGTGGACAATGTGGTAACATGGAGATAGGACCAGACCAGAGTCCCAACTAGTGATGCGGGGAGTGGGGGGAGAGTGACAATAGTGGCCAAACCCACCCCCCCAGGAAAGGGAACAGTTTGTGTGGAACTTTCCAGGCAGCAGAGGGAAGCTGCATGCCTCTCGGGAGTCTATCCTAGCCTCATCTGCACAAATAATGACTTTCAGGGTCCATAATGTGAACATGGGGAGAGAAACTTCCAGTGTTCAGTCGGGGCGGGAGGGGGGATGCTCTCACTGGTTAATTACTACAAAATAAATTTTTTTTTAAAAAAAAAAGCATAAGCACGGACATTGTAATAAATCTGTGGGAATTACTAGAGTCGTCCAAAGACTTGAGACCTTATATGGTTTGGGACCAGTATGGCACCATAATGCTAATATCCATAGGGTTAGAAAGAGAAGTTACAAAGCACTGTTGTCATACGAAGCTTAACATGAGCAAATTTAGCAAGAGATACAACCTACAAGCCAGGGCAGTGGCAGGCTAAGCAGAGAGAACTGTGGGCTCACGGCCAATGTGGACAGCCTAGTGATAAACCCAACTAAAAATAAAAGTAAGATTAATTTTTATGGCATAGAAGATAAAGCAACTGTATATAAGCAGGCTTCTCTAATTATATACAAACCGTGAAGCCTTTTTCTTTCTTTCTTTCTGCTTCTGAAAACATCATACATGAATTCAGTGCACCATGGTCTCACTCTGTAGCCCAGACTAGATTTGGACTCACAATGTAAAGATGTAGCCACCACAGCCAGCCACTTTCCTCTATTTCTTATAAGAAATACCAGAGAAAACTTGACAATGCTGTTTCATCTTTCATAATTAAAATTAAACTCAGATTTCCATGTACCTAATCATTAGCTCAAAGTGAACTAAAATTTTTATTTTTAAATAACTCATCAGAAATTCAGTCAAACAATCCCCCCACCCAGCCTATAATATACACTTGATAGCTCCAGCAGCCATGGTTGCATCAACAGACAGCTCCTTAAAAACTGCAAAAAAAAAAAAATCATCTGAGATCTTGTCCTTGTCAGAAGCGACTAAGATCACTTTCAATTATATCAATTGAAAAGGATGTTGCTAAAATAAAAATTATGGCATAATAAGTGAATTTGCAAAAAAAAAAAAGCAAGCCAGAGAAACCTGATGACCAAGACATCACATTCCTATTACAGTGATTGAGATTTTGCTTTTCTAAGTATATTTTACTCATATAGCATTATTCTTATTACATCTTAAAAATAAGGTTTTTTTTTTTGAAGCTATGGTACTTTTAACTGAAGTTTTATTGCCTAATTTTTGAACAACGGTCCATTTTCATTTTGCACTGGGCCCTGCAAACTATGTAGCCAGTTCACTCTCTACTGTTATCCAGAGGTGGCCCAGCTGTCACCCTTTCTTTGCAAAGAAGAGCAGGCATCCACAAGACAGCTGGTCTTAGTAAAATGACCCATTCAGAGATGGACTTGGTATGCCCATTGTACCCACCCCCCACAGTTGAGCAAATGCAAAACCAACACAGAAGCCAGTCTCATGTTTCTCCCATGGGCCTCAGTGGAGTTGCCTGCCTTCTATGATGGCTCTGTAGCGAGTCTTGGTGAAGAGGATAGCTCCAGACTCCACCCTTGCTCCATATCTGCACTCCTTTGGAGATATACCGTAAACAAAGGCTGAGTTCTCAAGGAAGGGACCCAGGACAGGACATGCTGAGACTCGAACAGCCATTTCTCAACCTGAATCCATTGTGGTGATTCTTGATCTGATGCCCAGGGCTAATGTGTCAAAGCTGTCAGTATCTCAGCAATGATTACAAACCCTGTAGGTAATGAGGATCACTCAAAGGGAAGACAGCTCAGAACTGGGAGCGAGGGGACCAAAGCTGCCCCAGGTGGTGACCCTCTGATTTCAGAACAAAGCAGAACAAACAGCCCTAGGGAAAGAAGACTGGAGGCTTCACTCCATCCCATACACTCAGCAACTTTCATAAAGATACAAATAGGATTCTGTTCACATCACCTACCACTAAAGCCTTCTCCAACTTATCCTAGCATACAGTCTGATAACTGGATCATTTCCTGTGTCATTTTCTGTTTCTCTAAGCTTTTCAAGAACTTCTTGAACACAAACTATAATCTCTTCTGCTGTGGGACAATGGTCTGTATCCTGTCAATTATATTTTAAATAAACGCTGATTGGCCAGTAGCCAGGCAGGAAGTAGAGGCGGGGTGACCAGGCAGGAAGTAGAGGCGGGGCAATGAGAACAGGAGACTTCTGGGAAGGGGACGCAGTCCACAGTCGTGACCCAGCCACAGAAGAAGCAATGTGTGACTGTCTCACCAAATAAGGTACCAAGTCACATGGCTCTCATAGACAAGAATAATGAGCTAATATGAGTTATAAGAGTTAATAAGAAGTCTGAGCTACTAGGCCAATCAGTTTATAACTAATGTAGACCTCTATGTGATTTCTTTGGGACTTAATGACTGCGGGAACCGGGCAGGACAGAAAGTTCAGTCAACACTCATTTTCCTGCATCTTCCCAACACCAAAAACAATGGTACCCAAGCACATATAACCTTATTTCCCATCCATTATGTCATCTGTCCTCATAGTAACGCACCAAGCCATGATAACGCCCATTTTACAGAGGAGATTGAAGGCTCAGAAAGGTCACTGACAGACAGTTCCACAGCTGCTATGGGGCAAAGCTGGAACCCAACCAGAAACCATTCTGCTCACCCCACTTAGGGAACCACCTCTGAAATGGCAGCTTTGCTCTACAGTCACCCTTTTTTGGATGGTTTCCGGCCCCTGCCTTCTGAAAGTCAAAGAATATGATATTCTAAGCCCCCACAACACATTTCACCAACACAAGCTTCTTTCCTAAATTCAAAGGTTAACAAGATTCCAGACTTTAGGATGATGGGTCAGTGAGGCCCCTGACCCATCCTCCAAAGCCTCATCATCATCATCAACAACAACTTAAGCACTGTTAATAAAAACTCAGAGACAGAAACTGGGGTTCGACCTGAAGATCCGAAAAGCAAAGCAGCCAGCCATAGGCTCTTACCTTGACCTCAGTCCAAAATGGCGATCCTGCCTCCAGGAATCTCAAAATGAGACGGAGGCTGAGAGCTGTCTCTTCCCGTTTAATAATCCTCTCTAGTTCTGGGATTAAAAGCATGCACTGCCCTGTTTCTATGGCAACTAATGTGGCTACTGGGATTAAAGGTGTGCGTCACCACTGCCTGGTCTGTAAAGCTGACCAGTGGGGCTGTTTTACTCTCTGATCTTCAGGCAAACTTTATTTATCAGAATCCAAATGAAATGCTCCTACAAACAATAAAACACAGGTCATGGCCATTGCTCTTGGTGCTTACTATACCAAGGTCGTAAGACTCTACTACTGAAGACACAGCACACTTTGGTTCCAGCACACTAGGACTGACCTGGAAACAACGCCCGCATACACACTCAGACACTGTTGCCTAGCTTTCGTTGTGCCAGAAGGCCCTACATAAGCTGCTGAAGGAGGGAGGGTATCAGTGGCATTACCTGTTAGTGGATCTTGCCTTCTATAACACCGACAGGCAAGAAGTGCCTACTGGTATTGCAGTGGCATGACTCTTACGGGCGTGAGTGGACTTGAGGCCTAACTCACAATTCATGCCTGGTGATATAAACCTGCTCAAAAGCCCAGGAGGTCACAGGGTATGGGGGTGGACCTGCTACTGCTATTTCTCTGAATGGGTGTATTGGGGGAGAACTCTCAGCATTGATTAGAGAAACTTCATTTTGTGTATGCATCAGACTTAGGCCTGAGCACAAGTGACTACTGAGTGTTCATCCCTGAATGAGACATCTGCACCAATCCCCACCACTTCAAGGCTCAGGTGACATCAAAGAAGAGGGAAGGGACAGAAAGAATGTAAGCGCCTCCCCAGGTGAGAGGGGGCACTATGAGATGCTGTCTTCTAGACATGATATGGCCATTGCACTCACCAATGCATAGCTAGCTACTGGCACACGATCAGGTCAGTCAACATTTTAATATGGATGGGGGAGGAGTCATGAGGAGATATTAGCCAATGACTGCTAAGTAGAGAGAATTGGATTTTTGCTTTTTTGCTTTTGTCTTCAAGGACTATGGCTGATGGTAGGCTGCTTACCCTGTTGTGGATGGCCACATACCCACATATGTGCAGACAGAACAAATTGTTCTCAGTTGGTTATTGAGAAAAATAAGGAGCAAGAGAGGAAGAGATGATGGCATAGGGGTAGGAGAGGGAAGTGTGGGTGGCTTGGGGAAGGGGCGGGAAGGGTTGGAGGAGATGATCAAGGGACATTGTACACATATGAGATGGCAAAGAATACATTTATAACTGTTCTAACCAAATAAAATAGGGGGCCCTCCTGGTCTACAAAGTGAGTTCCAGGACAGTCAGAGTTGTTACACAGAGAAACCCTGTCTCAAAAAAATCAAAATAAAATAAAATAAGGGGAAAAGAGCATAAACCCCAGAAGCTATGAAGAAAAAGACTAAAAATAAGGCAATATAGTCATCCATAATACAGAAAAATAAGACATATAATAACAAACTTCAAAAACAAAGTTTTGAAATACTAGTGCATCAATAATTCCTACCTTCAATTTTACATTAGCTATCGGTCTAAGTGCTGAGGGACTATTATGTCCTTAAGTGAGACCTCTATACCAACCCCCACCATTCCAAGGCTCAGGCAACATCAAAGAAAACAGGCAGAACCAGGTGGTGGTGGCTGCGCAGGCCCTTTAATCCCAGCATTCCAGAGACAGAGGCAGGCAGATCTTTGTGAGTTCAAGGCCAGCCTGGTTTACAAGAAATTGTTCCAGGACTGGCTCCAAAGCAACACAGAGAAACCCTGTGTTGAAAAACAAACAAAAAAGTTTAAACACATTACTGAGAAAGAGAATTACAGACCAATCTTACTCATAAACATTAATGCAAAAATACTAAATAAAATACTGGCAAATAGAATCCAAGAACACATCAGAACCATCATCCACCATGAGCAAGTCAGCTTCATCCCACAGATGCAGGGATTGTTAAACATACAAAAATCTGTCAATGTAATCCAACACATAAACAAGCTGAAAAATAAAACATGATCATCTTATTAGATGCCGAAAAAGCTTTCGACAAAATACAACATCCCTTCATGATAAAGGTCTTGGAGAGAACAGGCATACAAAGAACATACCTAAACATAATAAAGGCAATATACAGCAAGCCAACAGCCAACATCAAACTAAATGGAGAGAAACTCACAGTGATTCTACTGAAATCAGGAACAAGACAAGGTTGTCCACTCTCTCCATATCTATTCAATAATAGTTCTTGAGGTCCTAGCTAGAGCAATAGGACATCAAAAGGAGATCGAGGGGATACAAATCAGAAAAGAAGAAGTCAAACTCTCACTATTTGCTGATGATATGATAGTTTACATAAGCGACCCAAAAAATTCTACCAAGGAACATTTAGAACTCATAAACACTTTCAGTAATGTAGCAAGATACAAGATTAACTCAAAAAAATCAGTAGCCCTCCTGTACACAGATGATAAATGGGCTGAGAAAGAAATCAGAGTAACATCATCCTTCACAATAGTCACAGAAAGCATAAAATATCTCGGAGTAACTCTAACCAAACAAGTGGAAGACCTGTATGACAAGAACTTTAAATCTTTGAAGAAAGAAACTGAAGAAGATACCAGAAAGTGGAAAGATCTCCCATGCTCTTGGATACGTAGAATTAACATAGTAAAAATGGCAGTCTTACCAAAAGCAATCTACAGATTCAATGCAATGCCCAGCAAAATACCAGCAAAATTCTTCAAAGACCTCAAAAGAACGGTACTCAACTTCATATGGAAAAGCAAAAAACCCAAGAGAGCCAAAACAATCCTGTACAATAAAGGAACTTCTGGAGGTATCACAAACCCTAACTTCAAACTCTACTACAGAGCTACAGTACTGAAGACAGCCTGGTATTGGCATAAAAACAGACAGGAGGACCAATGGAACCGAATTGAAGACCTGGATATTAATCCACACACCTTCGAAAACCTGATTTTTGAAAAAGAAGCAAAAAAATATCAAATGGAAAAAAAGAAAGCATATTTAACAAATGGTGCTGGCATAACTGGATATCAACATGTAGAAGAATGAAAATAGACCCATATCTATCACCATGCACAAAACTCAAGTCCAAATGGATCAAAGATCTCAACATAAAGTCAGCCACACTGAACCTCATAGAAGAGAAAGTGGGAAGTACACTTGAATGCATTGGCACAGGAGACCACTTCCTAAATAGAACCCCAGCAGCACAGACACTGAGAGAAACAATTAATAATGGGACCTCCTGAAACTGAAAAGCTTCTGTAAAGTAAAAGACATGGTCAACAAGACAAAACGACGGCCTACAGAATGGGAAAAGATCTTCACTAACCCCGTATCAGACAGAGGACTGATCTCCAAAATATACAAAGAACTCAAGAAATTGGTCATCAAAAGAACAAATAATCCAATAAAAAATGGAGTCCAGACCTAAACAAAGAACTCTCAACAGAGGAATCTAAAATGGCTGAAAGATACTTAAGGAAATGTTCAACATCCTTAGTAATCAGAGAAATGCAAATCAAAACAACTCTGAGATTCCATCTTACACCTGTAAGAATGACCAAGATCAAAAACACTGATGACAACTTATGCTGGAGAGGCTATGGGGTAAAGGGAACACTTCTGCATTGCTGGTGGGAATGCAAACTGGTACAGCCCCTTTGGATATTAGTGTGGTGATTTCTCAGAAAATTAGGAAACAACCTTCCTCAAGACCCAATAGTACCACTTTTGGGTATATATCCAAAGGATGCTCAATCGTGCCACAAGGACATGTGCTCAACTATGTTCAGAGCAACATTGTTTGCCATAGTCAGAACCTGGAAACAACCTAAATGCCCCTCAACCAAAGAATGGGTAAGGAAAATGTGGTATATTTACACAATGGAATACTACACAACAGGAAAAAAAAATAATGACGTCTTGAAATTTGCAGGCAAATGGATGGAGCTAGAAAACATCATATTGAATGAGGTAACCCAGACCCAGAAAGAGAAATATCATATGTGCTCACTCATAAGTGACTTTTAGACATAAAGCAAAGAAAACCAGCCTACAAATCACAATTCCAGAGAACCTAGACAACAATGAGGACTTTCAGAGAGACATACATGGATCTAATCTACATGGGAAGTATAAAAAGGCAAGATCTCCTGAGTATATTTGGAACATGGGGACCAGGAGAGAGGGCTGAATGGGAGGGGAGAGACAGGGAGGGGAGCAGAGAAAAATGTAGAGCTCAATAAAATCAATTTTAAAAAAAGAAAACAGAAAAGGGAGGCAAAGTACCTAAGGAAATGCCATAATAATACAAATATAAATGGCTAACAGAAAAAAGTAAGAAAATATCACTATAAATTGAGAAATACCATGAAGTAAAATATTGTCTGTTCATGAGATTAGCACAAGCTAGGAGTTTGGAGGACAATTAGAGCATGCCAAGTTTTAAAATGTGTGTACTTTTAAAAAATACATTTATAATTTTATTTTATGTGTACAAGGGATTTGTCTGCATGTTTGAATGTGCACCACATGTATTCCCTCTGTCCATGGAGGTCAGAAAAGGGCATTGGATCCCCTGGAACTGGGGTCGCTGCCTCATGGTTCCTGGGAACAGAATCAAGATCCTTTTTTAAAATGAATAAGTAAAAGAAACTGTCTTGGTTTGTGGTTGGTCAAGGACACCCAGGTGGAGTGTTCCTCTGCCTTCCTTTCAGTCTAGGAAACCAGGCTGGGGACTGGACAGACCAGAAAGACGACAACCCCACCCAGATGCTTATCCTACCTCCAGGCTGGAATTTTGCTGAAAAATCTCATTTCCTGATTCTGTTTGACTACTAGGGTCCATTTTCTCTTGTCTCCTTGTAACTGAGTCAGTTATGGGTGCCCCCAAACGTATTCTTTCTTCTAGTAAGTTCCAGGAATAACTTACAGATGCTCTCAGATCAGGCTTCCTGAGGAAGAAAGAGGCTGAAGACTCAGACATTAGCCATTGGAAGACAAGATTGTGCAGAGCTGGGCTGTGATGCTGCCGTGGGAATCACACAGGAGCCCTGGGGCTGAAAGGACCCTTCAGAAATGGCCCTAGACGAGGAAAGGATGTGGGCCTGGGAACCTCCACACAGATCTGTCATTTTACTCTGGGGAAAGGCCGTAACTTAAGGCCCTCTGAACCTCTGATAGGGGTCATCCTGGGAGAGGCATTGCTGTGGGTATCACTCGTTGCCAATACGGTGGCAGCAGGGCTGAGGAAAGCACTCCATGTCCAGACGAATCCAGACACACACAAGCATTCGTCTGTAAGAGAAGGTGGGAATAATGAGTAAACCTGAGGCCAGGTCTCTCTGTTCACAGTCTGAGACACCGAAGGTTTGCAGTATATCCTGGGATTCGGGCAAGATGGAAGTGGGGACCTGAACAGGCAGGCCCAGGCCTTTCCTTCTTACCTAGTCAACTCCCTCTTTAGGATGCAAGATGCTTCATTTAATGGGGGAAACTTTTTAGTTATTGAGATGGAAAATATTTTCACAACAAACAAGTGTGCTCTGTTCCTAAACGCCTGGGTAATTATCCCATTTCAGGTTATCTATCCATAAAGAACCTGATGACAGTAAATCAGGTCCATTGTTTCAAAATTAGAAATGAGGAGAAGACCAAGTCTATGGCACTGATAGCATCTCAGCTGTCTAACAAAGCCTAGTAGCCCTTTCCATTCCTGTCCTGCCATTCTGTTGGATTTAGCTTCTCTGTGTTAGGTCTGCATTCCATAGAGGGCTAGTGGCTCGCATCATCCTGAACACTCATCCCGGAATGATCCAATGGTTACAAGAATAGAAATGTTATTCTTATATTCTTCCTCTCCACAAAGAAGCTACTCGTCCCCCACGAACTTGAGAAACCCTGCATGTGATGGTGAGGCATGCCTGTCCTCCAGATGAGGCAGGTGGACCAAAAGCTCCAAGTCAGCCTCGAGAGACTCTAGTTGAAGGGTGGGGTCTGAGCTTGTCTGTGAGAATGTTTTGGATGACATTAGCATTTGAACCAGTGCCGGCAAGCATTATCAGATGCCACCCTGCACAGAAAGGCGGAAGAAGCAGGAATTTGCCCTTTTGCTTACCTTCAGACTTGCGGGAGAAATGTTGGTGGTGGGCGTTTACACATGAGCTCCTGGGCCTAAGGCCTTAGACTTAAACTGGAATTACAACACTGACTTTCCTGGGTCAGCTGTGGGTCAGCCTAGACAGCTGACCACTAGACTGCTGAGTTCCCGTGATGCTTTAAACACACAGGAAGGTTCACTCAGTCACTCACCCTATCTATCATCTCTCCAGCCCTCTATCCATCACCTATCTACCTATCTATCTATCCATCCATCACCTATCTATCCATCTATCTATCATCTATCATCTACCTATCTAGCTGTCATCTATCTATCTACCTATCATCTATCTATGTATCTATCCATCACCTATCTATCTATCCATCTATCATCTACCTATCATCTATCTATCTATCTATCTATCCATCCATCTATCCCTTATCTATCCATCTATCTATCCATCCATCACCTATCTATCCATCTATCTATCTATCTATCTATCCATCCATCTATCCCTTATCTATCCATCTATCTATCCATCCATCACCTATCTATCCATCTATCTATCATCTACCTATCTATCTACCTATCATCTATCTACCTATCATCTATCTATCTACCTATCATCTATCTATCATCTGCCTATCTATCCATCACCTATCTATCTATTATCTATCAATCTATCTATCTATCAATCAATCATCTATTTATCATCTACCTACTTATCTATGGTTGCTTGGCATTCTGTCTGTCAGTCAGTCTATTAGACTCAACCGGTCATTCTGTTTCTGAAGAACCCTAACTAATACAAACTTTGTTTAGACCTAATATTTGTATTTGGCAATTCTAAATTTTAGTGCTTGGGAGAAAAGACTGAACGAATCTGGCAGCTTTAAGGTTTCCAGGTTAAGAAGGAATTCCAAGGGCATACCACTCCAAAACTCTTTTCTTTGTCAAATTCTTATTGTCTGGCAGGTCCTAGAGCCAAGACCATGCTTTGTCGTCTTTAAACCTCACAACCTGAGCTGGGGCAACGGCTTAGTGAATAAAGTACATGATATAGAAACACAAGGCCCTGGGTTAAGATGCCCAGGACCCAGTTCTTACAAGCCAGGTGCAGTGTGCATGTGCAACCCAAGAACTGGGGTAGCACAGAAGAGTCCCATGAGTTCACTGACTAGCCAGACTAGCCTAAAAGGCAAGCTACAAGTTCAATGAGAGACCCTCTCTCAAAAGAATCAGGTGGAGTGACTAAGGGAAGACGCTGTGGCATCAGCTTCTGGCCTCCCGTCTTGGCCACACAGGTGAATGTATCTGTCAACACGCACACTCACATAAATAACCAAACCACACACCTCTGAGGTGAGTACTAATACCAAAAATGATTTGTTTCACAGATGAGGAAATAGACTCCAATGGGTAATTTCCTTGAATTCACAGAGCTACCAAGTAGAAGAGCTACTGCAGAAGTGTTTCAGTCTGTGTCTGGCAAGAAGGGAAATGGGTAGTAAAGAAATAATAGGCGAGCTGGGCGGTGGTGGTGCACGCCTTTAATCCCAGCACTCGGGAGGCAGAGGCAGGTGGATCTCTGTAAGTTCGAGACCAGCCTGGTCTACAAAGCTAGTTTCAGGACAGGCTCCAAGCCCACAGAGAAACCCTGTCTCAAAAAACCAAAAAAAAAAAAAAAAAAAAAAGAAAGAAATAATAAGTGGTAAGTGGTAGCCAGAACACAGAAAAAGTCACACACCACCACACCATTGTACAAACCCAGCTGAATGTGGGTTTCTAATGCAAGCTAGTATCACTATCATCTAACTAGTTATAGTAAAACTAGTTAAGAAGAGGCCACACATGGTGGGGCCCATCTGTAATCTACCACTTGGTGGGTTGAGGCAGCCTGGGCAATTCAGCAAGTTCGAGACCAGCCTAAGAGATACACACTAAGGCGCTATCTCAAATAAGAGAAGGGACTATAAGATGCTAGCCTAGCATATGCAAGTCCTGGTTTTGAGCTCTAGCACAGCAAAAGGGGCACCTAAGACACAGAGGAGCATGGTAGTCAGCTAGAGAGAGGATGGGCAGGGCGGCATTTGAGGACTTCAGTTTGTGCTTATGCTACTCCCTGAGCTAGGTGGTGGGGACAATAGTGTGTTATTGTGTCCTAGTGAGAATGACAGGACCTTTTGTATCCTGTAACTGTGTAAAATAAATTTGAAATGTTTAAGTGAGCTAATATTACTCCGTCAGAATCTTTTCAGCTTATGTCCACACTTATTTTGATCCTTTTGAGACATGGCATGACTTAAAAATAGAAAGAGCGCATTAATAACTATTAATTATGGCGGCAGTCCTTTAACAAAGACTTGGTGGGAAGACTGATGCAGCGGCTGTCTTACGGCCGGACACCTTGATCAGCTGAGGCAGTGGGACAGCCAGGATATACGTGTCTTACTTTAGTCAGACAAGTTGTCACTCTGCTCCAAGCTGTCTCTCCTGCTCCCTCATCCTTTGGTTGCTTGATCGGTTTCCTTTGTGTCCTCACCCAGTCTTCACCTGGGGCTCAGCACAACCTTCTCACTCGCACAGGAGCAGGTACCAGCTGTCCCCAGGGCCCCCGTTAGTCCCTGGGGGCATCCCTAGTTCGTGTGTGCTATAAATGACCCAGATTTATAATTCTAAGACGTGACTGCAGAAGGCTCACTGCATAAAGGGCAGCTGAGAAGGGAGTGTGGAAGGGCACTGGGGGCTTGCCTCCATCCTTCCCTGATTTCTAGAGTCACTGCCCAGTGAGGCCTCAGCAGCAGACTGTCACCTACTCCCATAAGAAACCAGAGGTCTGGGAAGCTAGTTCCCATCTTTTATTCTTATGTTCCCTGAGGATTCTGGAAGTACTCACCGTCTAGGAAACAATGGTATTTTTTCCAGTTTGAGACCACAATAAGTCCACGTGAACATGCATTTACCTCTTTAACTTTAAAGGTGGCTACTTAAAAAATCTAAAATGTGGCTCATGTTGTATTAATATGCTGTGGGAACTCCTTCAGCCAATAGCCTTTAAGATACCAGCCCACTTGGGCATGGACTTTTATACTATACATGCAACCATAAAGCTTGCGCACTCTCTCTCCCGGCTGCTGGATTCAGTTCCTGTTCCCCGTTCGTGCAGAGAACTATGATCTGTGAGTCTACCCTTAAACAAATAACCCTTTATTATACTCACTTCTGAGCTAGTGTTGGATTACTTCATAGCATCCATCTTCATCTGACACCCACATGAATCCTAACTCCACGCTGGGATGGCCCAAAAGGCCTGAAAGGTCCACGGCCCAGAAGGTCTCCCTGGCTGCCCAGACCCAAAATAACCACAGAAAACTGTATTATTACAAAACTGCTTGGCCTATTAGCTCACACTTCTTATTGGCTAGCTCTTATATCTAAAATTAACCTATTTCTATTAATCTGTGTATCACCATGTGGTTGTGGCCTACCTACGGTAAGGTTCCATCCAGTGTCCAGTGTCTGTCTCCCGCAGCGGCTACATGACCTCCCTCTAACCCCACCTACTCTCTCTCTCTCTCTCTCTCTCTCTCCATACATACATACATACATACATACATACATACATATATATATATATGTATCTTCCACCCTGGCTATATTCTGTCAAGTCATTGGCCGAAAGCAGCTTCTTTATTAACCAATGGCAATAAAACATATTCATAGCATACATCACCTCCCACATCATTAATAGTTCCTTTTTTTTTCTGTAAACCAAGTCTCACTTTGCAGCCCTGGTTTGCCTTGAATTTGGAGCAATCATCCTGCCTCAACTTCCCAAGTACAGAGTTATAGGTATGGGCTATCACAGTCAGCTCTTGCTAGATTTCGATTAGCCAGCGCACATCTAGTTTCTCTACTATGTCCCTGCTGGTCTGTGTCCAGGTGCTTGCCAAAATGATTTTATTCAATCAACTGGGACCCTGGGCCCAGTACCTAGCAGGGGACTGTGCCTACAAAGGTGAAGGGCCCAGAGAGGAAAAATACTGATCACTGCCTTCATTTCTGCCCCAAGGGTTCAGCCTTTACTAGGAACAGCCATAACAACTAGTAGTCCGGCAGCAGAGGCCGCTATATAAACAGTTCCTGGAGCTCAAGAGAAGCCAGAGATCCACAAAGGGCTCTGGAGATGCAGAGGATGAAGCACGTGTTATCTGGGGAGCTTAGAACGCACTCCCCAGAGATGTAACTTGTGCTAGGCCAGGGGAGGAGAATTCACAGAGCCAGTGGAGGAAGGGCTCTCTAAGAGCTGGAGAAAGCACAGGGATGCCCTGTGGTGAGCAGCTTCCAGCCTAGACCTGCGGGGAGGTGGGCGTGAGATGGAGTGGTGGTAGTATGGGCTGGACAAGGGGCGACTCAAGTCTCACTGAATCAAGGCGCACGCCATGCTGTCCTAGCTGGGGTTACTCTTGCTGTGATGAAACCCTACAACCAAACAGCAATGTGAGGAGGAAAGGGTTTACTCACAGCTCCATGTAACAGTTTGTGGTGGTTTGAAAGCAATGACCCCCAAAGGAAGTGGCACTGTCAGGAGGTGTGGCCTTGTTGGAGGAAGTGTGACACTGTGGGGGCAGGCTTTGAGGTCTCCTATGCTCAAGATACCGCACAGTGTCTCAGATCACTTCCTGTTGCCTGCAAGCCAAGATGTAGGACACTCGATGACCTCGCCGGCACCACATCTGCCCGCATGCCACTGCATCGCACCATTATGATAATGGACTAAACCTCTACAACTGCAAGTCAGCCCCGGTTGAATATCTTTCTTTTATAAGAGTTGCCGTAGCCATGGTGTCTCTTCACAGTGATAGAAACCCTGACGGCGGCACAGATCATCAACAAAAGCAGTGAGGGCAGGAACTCAAACAGGGCAGGAACCCGGAGGCAGGAGCTGATGCAGAGGCCATGAAGGGTGCTGTTTATTGGCTTGTTCCTCACAGCTTTGTCAGCCTGTTTTCTTACAGAACTCAGGACCACCAGCCCAGGGATGGTCCCACCCACAGTAGGCTCGGCTCTCCCACATTGATCACTAATCAAGAAAATGCCCTACAGCTGGATCCCATGGAGACATTTTCTTAACTGAGACTCCCTTCTCTCTGATGACTCCTGCTTATGTCAAGCTGACGTCACACTAGCCAGTATGCATACCAAGCTAAAGGAAGGGACATTAACGTCCAGATGGTGACCCTGCAGAACCGGGAGAGAGGGCGCTCACGACTGCACTCTAGGATAATGCAAGTGCACTGAGGATGTACCACACAGTGGAATGGACGTGGGGGCGGCTGCCTGGGGGTTCAGAAGCAGCATCAACAGGAAAGGGTAACTGATGGATGGAAGGTGTGGAAATGGAGAGCCCTGGGCTGTCAGGACCACTGTTCCTAGGTGGATGCTTTTCTTCTTTCTGTTCCTTTTTTGCTTGTTTACAGTGCTCCCCGAGTAGGTCTCCCTTTACACTGGCCAGGCTACCCTTTCCACTGATGGCACAGGAAGACTTGAATTCTCCTACCGGCTCAGTTTTCTGAGTCTCCACCCGCTGTAAAATGAAATCTTACCTCCTTACGTGGTCACAGAGCCTTGGTAAATGCGGCCCACTACAGGCCTCAGTAGCCCAGACCTGCTGGCTCAGCACACTTCAGCAACCCTGCTGATCAACCCTCTGGCACACACACATATAATGCATGGACCCTCTGCCTCCATATTCCCAGCCTGTGTGTCATGTCCGGCTCCTCAAACTAGACCAAACAGAAAACTTCTTCCCTTCTAGAGCTAGCTTGGAGGTTTCTTCTCGGAGAGCTCTCTCTGAGGCCTTGAACCCACAGGCTCCTTCCCCTGAGACACAGCACACACCATGCATCACCAATCACCGTTTACCCCAGGAGGAGGTGGAGACAAAGAGCCCAGTAATGTAACGGCAAGACACCTGGTAGATGAATGCGCAGCCCCGCAGCAAATGTCTAGGCACTCCAAGACTGGCCACAGGATGTGAGGAGGTTCAATGATTTTTCTAGATAGACTCTAAAAGTCCCAAGGAAGATTTGTGTCACAAAGAGGAAGTAAGAAAAGCACAGCAGGAGATTTCTGTCCTTATCGTATTAATAATTCAGATGAAGACGGAACAAGCAGGCAGGCATAGAGGCATCAGAACATTTGCGAGGAACAGCCAAGGGATGCAGAGTAAAGGGTGAAGGTATCAACTCTGGCCAGCCAGGAGAGACATGGGGAGCAGCAAGAGGCCTCTTCTTGTCTCCAGGTGGGAAGCTAGAGCCGGGTGAGAGGCCCTGGGAAGATGGGGGTTGTTGGAGGGGATCAAGGGGCACATGGGAGAGGCTTCTGGAACATGGCTTCCCAAACTTCAACGTACTCACTCAGGAATTTTATTCAAATGCAAATCTTGACTCAGCCATTCTGGAGTAGGGCACAAAATACTGTAATATTTCTATGTTCCTGAATGGGCTTTCATTCTAGACTCTAATATGTTTTGTTGTTTCTGAGATTTTACTGAGAATTTTTTTTTGTAACTTACATTACACATTAGGAATCTTATTTCCCACCACATAAGCTGCAAACTTCAAAACATGCAAACTTCAAAAAAAAAAATCCCTTATTTCTTCAGACCATTCTGTTGCCTGCTCTCCTGGAGTCTTGGGTTGGTTTTGTTGTTGTTTTGTTTTTTGTTTATTACCCCGTTCAGTTTATTTTCTTCTTCTTCTTTAGGTGGAGAATCCCACTCCTGACATGACCAGACGCAGTCTGTAGGAGACTTTCCCAGAGGATCTAAGGAGCCAGGATGATGCAAAGTCCTAGAGTGAGCAGAAGCACGGAAGAGTGTTAGCTTGCAGTAGTGGGAAACACTGGGCAGGAAATTGAGAGTGCCACAGCAATCAGCAAGAAGCAAGTGACAACATGACATGCGGCCTCAGGTACTAGTAGCGACTCATGTATAAAGAGAGCAGCGGTTGGGCCTTCAGTCCAAGTCTGCAGGCATGTTTCAGGAAAACAGAGAAAAAAGGATAGGTGTCCCTAGGAGGAGAAACTAAAACCAAGTTTATCTTCATCTTGACTCTGAGGCACAGACCCCTACCCCCACCCTCCAAAGCCTTTCAACAGAAAGCTTCATCTCATGTGATCCAGTCATCATGTGATCCAGCCACGTGAGGGGAGAGCCTCTGTGAGTCTTTCTTCCATCCCATGATCTATAAACAATTAACAGCACATGATAAAAGCTGGGGGAAGGGAGATCCGCCTCAGTTTCCTACAGGCCAGTGAGCTGGCAGGTTTGTCTCCAAATACGGCTGAATGACTCTTGGGATCCGAGCCTGGTACGGATGCAAATTAAAATCAAAACTATATAAACAGCCTCACAATCACGCCATTCAGAAGCCTTCATTAGTAGCCAGCCCTCCAGTGCCAGTGCCCACAAAGACAACTTGCCTTTCTTTCCCCTGCTAACTCATTCCCAAACTGCTCAACAAAAGGATGCAAAGAACAAAGCCGTTCTAATTGACGAGGCTCTGGGGGAGAGGAGAGGGAGGGAGATTCATTTTATGGGTGCAAATCAAAAACCAAATGTGGCGTGTCAGATCAGATGAGAACGGCCTCCTGCAGAAGCGCCAGGCTAACAACCCGATGGTCACATCCACAAACCCAGGCTTCCCAGTGCCTGAGAACTGACTCCCCGAATGCTGTTGTGCAGAAGGGGGCTCCGCTGGCCCAGCAGGCACACAGTGCAATGGCGCAGGGTACCGTACTGCAGACGGATGATAACATTCAGCGTGTTGCTACAAAGCCCGGTTGTACTAGGCAGTTGTGTTGAAAGGCAGTTTCCTCAAAACCCACCTCTTGCAGACTGTTCAGGTTCCCCGTGGGATCCTGTCTTCACAATCCACAGGGCTTGTTGTCTTTACCATTTTGTTGGGCAGACCCTTTGCTGTCTCTGAAGGAGCTCGTGAAGTGAAGGGCCCTCTCGCCTCAGCTTCGGCTCCCTGCGCCAACACTCGCTTCACGGGGTGAGGGTACCTGCACCGGTCCAGACTCCTCACACCTGTCTTCAGTCCATTCCTCCTCGCTGTATCGGAGTTCCTGCTCCTTCTTCCCTGCCCACCCATGGGCTCTGTGCCTCCTTTGTAAGCCTGTCTCCTCAACGGCTACAGGGAGAGCACACGAAAGTAACTACAGCACACATAGTTATGTATATGTATTGGTAGGGAGCTCTTCACTGAGACCACAACAATGCAATGTAAACTTCCCCGGAGTAGGGTGAGGGAGGGAATGGGAGGGGAAGAGGGAAAACTTTGATCAGGATGTAGAATAAATAAATGAACTTCCCTTCTTTATTGCTAAGTGAGTCAATTTTTTAATCAATAGAACAAATTGAGATTCTTGCATATAAACACCAATGTGAGTGTCTGCCACTTATAAATTAAGGAGATCAAAAGATCCAAAGCAAGCCATGCTCTACCTTGGCTCTTGGTGTTCCCAACACATCTCACTCGGGCAGGCCTGGTGGCCTCCCTCTCTTTCGTCTTCTTTATCCGTGTGGCCATACTGCTCAGCTGTCAGGAGAAAGAGTTGGTGCCCAGAAGAGGGAAAGACAAAAGGAAACGGATTTCTTTTTTTCTCCATACCTGGAAGTGTGACACCGCTTTTCTTCTTTGAGCTCCTGTCACTCAGAGAATGCACTCTGAGGGTGCATGCATGGCTGTGATGTACACTGGAACGTGGAGGGGGAACCGTGAAGTTGGCCTTGCCTAGCTGCCTTGAGAGTTGTACTTCACCCATCTTTCAGGTTAGAGCCTGTGGCTCCTGGGGCACAATGGGCCTTCCAGTCCCTGAGAGACAGACACACTCCCTCAGGCAGTGAGGCATTCAGGTTACTTTATGTTTCTCATAAGTTCCCTTAGAAGTCAAGGAAGTATGGAAGTCGACAGGACAATTGGTCTTAGACATTTTGTATACCCTGCGTAGCTTGCAAATGTCATTGTATCCTGGAAACTACACACTGTATTGATCCTGGAAACTGCCATTATTTTCTGTTTCTGATAAAGGTATAAAAAGTCTAACTGCTCACGATAAAATGGTCACAGCTTCAGTCTTGCCGTGGCCCCTCTAACTGTCCTGGTTTAATTTCTCGAGGCCAAACCAGGTAACCTTAGCTCAGTAAGCGAGCCTACCCAGAACATGGTTATTCTCCGGCTTATGTGTGAAGCAGACAGGCAGATGAGGGAGAGGAAAATGATGGGGAGGTCCCACATCACCTTCTGCATCCGGCACAGCGGTCCCTGAGCTGTGTAGCTGACCTTCCATCCCTTCTGCTGATAAGAACGCTGTGCTGTGGACTATGACCAATTCCCAAGCTTCAGAGAGAGGAACCCCAGGCCTGAGAGCTGGCAGCATGTGACGTGACCCAGCACTGTTTTCCTCAGAGCCTCCAGCCACAGCAGGTTAGCCTAGAAGCTGCTGTAGGATACTGACGTGCGCTGACATGCGCTGACGTGCTTTGAGCCCACTGGTCTTTTCGAAGTTCACTCCTATCAGCGCCTCTCAAATTACCCACAATCCAGGTGGCTTAAGCTAACAGAACCATTCATTCCCTTACACTTGATGGAGGCCAGATCTGCTAAGTCAAGGGCTTGTTGGGGCTGGCTCCTTCTGTACGCTTTGAGGAAGACCCGGCTTTACACCTCTTTCTTACCTCATAGTACACAAGACAGATGGTTGCTGGTCATCTTTGGACCTTTCCCAACCCCTAACTCATGGCTCACTGCCCCATCTCCCTCATCACTACCCTTTTCCTCCAGGTATATCTATGTCTTCTCCCCTTCTCCTTCTCCCTCTCCTTCCCATTCTAAGAATTAAACCCAGGGCCTTGGTATTCACTAAGCATACTCTTTACTTCTGAGTTACAATCCGTACCTCCTTTTTTGTTTATTTGTTTTATTGATACACACACACACACACACACACACACACACACACACACACACATCAAAGGAAGGAGAGGGAGAGAGCTAAATAAGTGTAAAAGGGAGGTTTTCTGGAAAGATAGCTCAGCTATTAAACATAGCCTCTTCTAAATGATACAAGTTTGGTTCCTGCACCCATTATCAACAGTGACTGTTTCTACAGCTTCCCTCTGGGCAGAGACCACTTAGTGATTACTAATGAACGTTATCACTGTTCTTGCAGAGGACCTAGCACCCATGCCAGATGACTCAGAACCACCTATAACTCTAGTTCTAGGGGGATCCGACACCGCTGGTCTCCAAGGGCACCTGCGTTCACATGCATATACCTACATGCGGACACATACACCTAAATAAAAGTAATAAAAATAAGCATTTTGAATTAAAAAATGAGTGAGTAGAGTTGGAAGTGAAAAGCAGATTGATGGTGAGAATGGAGTCCGTTTGGGCTCCAGAGTTGATAGGCTGTAGCAAGCATCAGAAAGAGTGAGTGATGGAATGAGCTACCGTGGTAATGAGCTCTAGACATGTCCAGAGAACATGGTAGTTGTTAGAGATGCTGTGGGCTGGCTTTCTAAAAAGCCTGAAAGCGGTGGTGGCGCAAGCCTTTAATCCCAGTACTTGGGAGGCAGAGGCAGGTGGATCTCTGTGAGTTCAAGTCCAGCCTGGTCTACAAGAGCTAGTTTCAGGACAGGCTCCAAAGCCACACTAAGAAATCCTGTCTTGACAACAATACGGACACTAAGAGAGACTTACATAGATCTAATCTATGTGGGAAGTAGAAAGTATAAAAAGACAAGATCTCCTGAATAAATTGGGAGCATAGGGACCTTGGGGGAGGGTTGAAGGGGGAGGGGAGTGGCAGGGAGGGGAGCAGAGAAAAATGTAGAGCTCAATAAATATCATGGGAAAAAATAAATAAATAAAAAAGAAATCCTGTCTTGAAAAGAGAAGTGTCCTTCAGTTTTTCAGATAAAACAGTGCGGCTTCTGTTTTGGAGTAAACATAACAGCTTTTTCAAAGAAGCAGGAAAGGAGCAACTGAGATCATAGGAGTCACACGTGGGGCGCATGCCCACAATCCTAGTTACCTGGGAAGGAGTCTGAGGCAAGAGGATTGCAACTTCAAGACCAACCTGACCAACATGGTGAGACTTGGTTCTACATAAAAGAGGTCTGGGATATTCAGTGGCAGAATACTTTCCTATGATAGGCAAGACCCTGGGTTCAATCTCTAGTCCCATTAGTTAATAATTAACAGTGTTGACATTTATGCAGTCTTTGTCATTTATAAGAGGACCGACCTTCGTAAGAGCTCTTTCAAGGAAGCAAGTATGATAATCATTATTCTTTGTTTGTATAGCATGAGGTTCCACACAATTACACAAATAGTAAGTGGTACGTGAACTCAAACATAGGTTTCTGACTCCAAATAGCTCCAGATCAGTCGGACTAACACTTGGAAGATAATGTAGCTTATATTGGTAGACACCCTTTGGATCATTCCACTGTAGAGACCAAGTGCTTTAGAATTTTCATTTCAAATTTCTTTCAAGTCCTCACAATGAAGGTGGTCATTTTGTCATATAAAACCTGAAAGGCGGAATTAGAACACTGAGCACTTACCAGCGCTGAGTGCCAGGCCCTGGACATCGCTCCTCACCCCAAAGCTTAGAGACTATTTCAGAAGAGGAGGCAGAAATGGTATAAAATTGGACACCTGGGAGGAGCGCTGTAAATGCCCTCTTCTGAACACAACAGCGCCATCGCACGTGTGAACTTAGAAGCCACTGATACCTGACACAATTGTGTGCACGCGTGAACTCACAAGCCACTATGATTCCTGACACAATAGTGTGCACACGTGAACTTACAAGCCGCTATGATTCTTAACACAATAGTGTACACGCGTGAACTCACAAGCCACTATGAGTCCTGGCACAAGAGTGAGCCCCTCAGCACCCCATCATGGGTGGTGGAGGGACAGAGGATTCCCATTCCTAGCTGAGAAGTGTTGGCAGCTAACATCTGATGGGGAGCAGGAAGCACTTCTCTTCAGGAGAGTAGCCCCTGGTAAACTCCCAGGAGTCAGTAAATACCAATACCTACTATGTGCATGCAAACATCCATAGTTAAATGGAGTAGGTTATTCTTTTAAGTCAGGAGAGTAGTAAGGGAGATGTTGGGAAGGATTTCAGAAGAAGAGAAAAGAAATAAAAGAGGAGAATTGGGGGTGTTATCAAAATATGCTATATATGTTTATGAAGTTATCAAACAATAAATTAAAATTATTTTTAAGAAGAACACTGTGGACAGTCTTACAATCTACAGATTCAATGCAATGCCCATCAAAATACCAGCAAAATTCTTCAAAGAACTTGAAAGAACGGTACTCATATGGAAAAGCAAAAAACCCAGGATAGCCAAAACAATCCTGAACAATAAAAGAACTTCTGGAGGCATCACAATCCCTGACTTCAAACTCTACTACAGAGTTACAGTACTGAAAACAGCCTGGTATTGGCATAAAAACAGACAGGAGGACCAATGGAACCGAATTGAAGACCTGGATATCAATCCACACACCTTCGAAAACCTGATCTTTGATAAAGAAGCAAAAAATATCAAATAGAAAAAAGAAAGCATATTTAACAAATGGTGCTGACATAACTGGATATCAACATGTAGAAGAATGAAAATAGACCCATATCTATCATCATGCACAAAACTCAAGTCCAAATGGATCAAAGATCTCAACATAAAGCCAGCCACACTGAACCTTATAGAAGAGAAAGTGGGAAGTACATTTGAATGCATTGGCACAGGAGACCACTTCCTAAATATAACCTCAGCAGCACAGACACTGAAAGAAACAATTAATAAATGAGACCTCCTGAAACTGAAAAGCTTCTGTAAAGCAAAGGACATGGTCAACAAAACAAAACGACAGCCTACAGAATGGGAAAAGATCCTCACTAACCCCACATCAGACAGAGGTCTGATCTCCAAAATATTCAAGGAACTCAAGAAATTGATCATCAAAAGAACAAATAATCCAATAAAAAAATGGAGTACAGAATTAAACTGAGAACTCTCAACAGAGGAATCTAAAATGGCTGAAAGACACTTAAGGAAATGTTCAACAGCCTTAGTCATCAGAGAAATGCAAATCAAAACAACTCTGAGATTCCATCTTACACCTGTAAGAATGGCCAAGATCAAAAACACTGATGACAACTTATGCTGGAGAGGTTGTGGGGAGGGAACACTTCTGAAATGCTGGTGGGAATGCAAGCTGGTACAAGCCCTTTGGATGTCAGTGTGGCGATTTCTCAGAAAATTAGGAAACAACCTTCCTCAAGACCCAATAATGCCACTTTTGGGTATATATCCAAAGGATGCTCAATCGTGCCACAAGGACATATGCTCAACTATGTTCATAGCAGCTTTGTTTGTCATAGCCAGAACCTGGAAACACCCTAAATGCCCCTCGACCGAAGAATGGATAAGAAAAATGTGGTACATTTACACAATGAAGTACTACACAGCAGAAAAAATAACGACAGCTTGAATTTTGCAGGAAAATGAATGGAACTAGAAAACATCATTTTGAGTGAGCTAACCCAGACACAGAAAGACAATTATCACATGTACTCACTCATTGATGGTTTTTAAACATAAAACAAAGAAAACCAGCCTACAAACCACAATCCCAGAGAACTTAGACAACAATGAGGACACTAAGAGAGACTTACATAGATCTAATCTACATGGGAAGTAGAAAGTAGAAAAAGACAAGATCTCCTGAGTAAATTGGGAGCATAGGGGGAAGGTTGAAGGGGGGGGGAGTGGCAGGGAGGGGAGCAGAGAAAAATGTAGAGCTCAATAAAAAAAGAAGACTGTGTATTCATTGTATACACTGTTTATGAGCCCTCCAGAGTTTTCCAGAACTTAAAATATTAGAATGTGCTTTTCACCCTCTGGATTAGCTGGGCCTGGAAGGCAAGAAACTGCAAGAGATAATTATCTGGGCTCATGACCCTAAATAATAGGCTGTCATTGCTTCCGTTGCTCACTTCAGGAGTACTGGATTTTATATCCTGTCTTCCCACCGGGTCTGGACTATCACAACACTTACCTTTGGTGGCTCCAGAAGGGAAGCATTGTGCAGATGATAGTTAATGCATTGCTGACTGGAGGCTGTTTGTTAACTGTCCACTGAAGAAAGCCTGCAGGCCTGCTAGGGCCCTAACAGGGTGATTCGTGGCTTGTGAGTAACTAGAAGCACTCCCCTCTGCTTCTAAAATGGAAACATCCCTCAGCAGGAGCATGCATGCTAGTATTCAAGGCAGCCAAAGGTTTCAGAAGGAATTATTTTAGACAGAGGAGCCTGGAAGTGTCAGTGGGTGCTGGGAACTGAACTTGGGTCCTCCAGAAGAGCAGCAAGTGCTCTTAACCACTGGGCCATCTCTTCAGCCCCTGTTTGTTTCTCTCTGTGGCATGTATCTCTCAATAAAAATTCTTTAGCCTTCACTTAGTCTAGCTGGAGAATGTCATCTCTAGGCTGTACTGCATAGTTGATGCCTTCACAAGGAGGCCCTGAGTTCTTGTTCTGAACTGGCACCGGGATGTAATATCATCACATGGGTGAGATGGTAAGATGTACACACATTTTTTTGGTTTTTTTTTCGAGACAAGGTTTAGTGCCTGTCCTAGGTTTGGTGCCTGTCCTGAAACTAGCTCTTATAGACCAGGCTGGTCTCGAACTCACAGAGATCGGCCTGCCTCTGCCTCCCAAGTGCTGGGATTAAAGGCGTGCACCGCCACTGCCCGGCTGATGTACACATTTATTAATGTGACCTCCATCATAGCTGATGCTCGGGGCTTCTACAGTACTATGAAGAAGTCAGCGTTACTGAAAGAGTGTCCTAAGCAGAGGTCACAGCACCAATCTGCCTTGGACAGCTGGTTTTCACCTAACCCATGCTAAGTTTATTATCTAGTGCCATTAGCATGTAGCTCCATCATTGCCCTCTGTGAACTAAGATTCCATATAACTACAGGGAAAGAGAAAGCCCAGTCCTTTTCTCTTCATCATCATTACTGAAAGATCCAACTCACAAAGAGAAACAAAAAAAAGGGCCGGAGAGGTGGCTCAGTGGTTAGGAGCACTGATGTTCCAGAGGACCTGATTTCACAGCATCCATGTGAAGCGGCTCACAACCACTTGGAACTCTAGTTCCTGGGTATTCAGTGCCCTCCTCTGGACTCCTTGGGCACCCTCATGCATGTGGTATACACAGACATGGACATAAAACCAGAAATCAGTCAGTTGGGGGGGCACTATCAACCACACAACGGATTGCCAAGGAGGGAAGATGACCCTTCCCATCTGAATCGCTGGGGTTGGTCAATGTCACACTCATCTCTCATGTGGCACGCTCTCTTTGCTTGACACCACAATTCTGTTTACTCCCCAGTTACTCGCTCAGTTATTCCGTGTCTCCTGGGTGTCTGTGCGGATTCCCCGGCCACCACCCTTTGCACTGTGAGTCTGTCTGCAAAGACCATAGTGTGCCCTCCGCCCAATCTTGTTTCTACCCATCAAAAAAAAAAAGTGCAAAACTGAACGTCTTTGATTCCCGATTCTTCATGCAGTGTGGTCCATTCCATCCTCCCCGAATCTTACAAGACTCTCAAATGCTTTGGCAACTTCACCTCCAGAGTCGCTGCTGCCACCCCATCCAGGTGTCACCTGCTTTATCTTAGGTGGGTAAGTGACACTGAGAGACACTACTGCAAAGACTGGCCACCCCAGAGCTAAGTCCCAGACTGACAGACACTGAGACTCTTTTGGCAGCCCTCCTGACAATGACTTATTCAAGACTCATCTTCCACAAAAGGCTGTGAGCTTCAGGACACTGGGGACCATGTGCCTTCTCACTACAGCCTTGGTGTCAGCAAAGGACCTGACACCCACGGCACTAAGAGAACAGTCGTCAGATTCAGTTTGAAAGGCTCTTCATGGATGCATTGGCAGGGCACCTGGCAAGAGAGCCCACTGGGCGCTGTGTAGAGACAGACTTCCAACCAGATGTCTGCACTCGAAGAAAGGTGAGATCTGTGGCAAATCGCATGCTAAAATCTGCATTTCTCATCGCAAGACTGACTGGAGAGTCTTTCTGGGTCTTTATGATTTCAGTCCAATGAGCAAGTGTGAACTGTCAATTTGACAGAATCTAGAAGCGTCTGGAAGTTAATCACTCTGGCCAAGCCTATTCCTATGGGGGATTTCCTTGACTGTTAATTATGTGCAAAGTCCATCTCAATTGTAGGCAAGACCATTCCTTGGGCAGGGGATCCTGAACTGTATAGAGTGGAGAGCAAGCTGAACACTGGCTTGCTTGCATTCATTCCAGTCTGTGTCTTAGTTGTGGCTGCCCAAGCCCCTGCTGCCTTGACTTCTTTCTGTGAGGGACAACAGCACCTTGACCTGGGAGAGAAAGTAAACCCCTTCTCCTGTAAGTTGCTTCTGTCCGAGTATTTTATCAGAGAAACTAAGATAGCCAGGAGCCAACCTGTGACACTGTGCTGGCTAGAGATGCACCATGAGACATTGTTCTCACCAAGAACAAGTTTATATTAAACAACCATCAGGGTGGTGATTGCCACAAACAGGTGGATGGGGGCTGTCCTTACATATGCAGTCTTATTGGTGATCACATGACTCAGAATTTCACAACTATTTGCATGTTGTATAGAAAAAAGCTTTTCTAAAGAGCCAATGATAGGTCCTGGGGCATTCTGTCATGCTTCAGTAAAACCAGCAGTTACTCCCCTGTTACCAGAGACTCTGATCACTGAAGGGGTTGCCAGCGGCCCAGCAACTAAAGAGCTACCCAGATCAACCCTGATCCTGGCAATGGCAATGCCTAAGTGACTGGGGACTTTTTCTGGAGCTGAAATCCACAATTTCGGTCCATGTAGCGACATGATGGTTAGAACTCGACAGAATCTAGAGTCACCTGCCAGTGACAGGGGACCTGAATAATTCTGTCGGGGTAGCAGTTGCCAGAGCCAAATGCTGGCATTTCTGAACGGCAAGCCTTCGCAGGAGCAGTAGAGCAGTGCAGACCTGGCTATGCCGAGAGCCATGGAAACTGTTTTGCAAGCTGCTACATTAAGCAAGTAATAACACTTCTAACGCCGACTGCAGTGCATAAGCAAGACAGGTTCCAACTCATCAGCCACCACACCCACTGTCTGAAAACATGACAGAAAGGGTGATGGGATGAACTGGGGCAAAGTTAACAGCTTCTAGGTACGTTACATTACCAGAAAACCAGGCCTCCTGGACTCAGCCGGATAGAAACAAAACCCACATTTTGTGAAACCAAACACCCCACTTTCCCTCCAAATCTTGGTCAGATGGGTCATAAGAGGGATGCGCCGCATCCCTGGAGTGTAAAAGGGAAGAAGGACCCATGTTAGGACAAGTGGGTCTCATACAAACCTTTTCATTCCCTGAGCTCTGTTGTCATCCTTGGGGCTGGAAATCAGAAACATGTCGTCTTCTACACAAGGGGGTTCAGTTTCAGGTGGCGGCTCAGCCAAGGGCAGAAAAAGGTGACACCTCGCTTTGCTCACCAGTCAGTCCGGACACATCTCTGCTCAGCACTGAACTCCGCTGCAGCCCTTTCTGCTAGGAGCTGAGGATCAGGGACGACCAAAATCTGGAGGGAAAGGGGAGCCAATCTTCCATACTTAAGAATTCAAGACAGGGGATGGAGAGGTGGCTCAGCGGTTAAGAGATTTGCTGCTCTTAGAGAACACAGGTTTAGTTCCAAGCTCCCACATGGTGGTTTACTGCCATCTGCAATTCCAGTTCCAGGGGATCCAGCATCCTCTTCTGCCCTCTGCAGGCCCCAGTCATGCATGCGGTACACACACACACACATTCAGGCAAAGCATTCCCAAAATAAAATAAATAAATCTAAAAAACAGAATTCAAGATAGTAATATCTAGCAGAGTGACTGACCCATGAGAGTCGCTCGAAAAATGGTGTTGGAGACTAATAAAGTCTCATAGAAAAGCAAACTCTGTTATGCAAAATGATTTAGGAGCAGAAAGGAACAAGATAGTGACCGAAACTATTAGTTGAGTTTCACTTGGCAAGATTTGCCAGGGTCACGTGGGCTCTCCCATAGCAAATGCTCAGGCCCCGGTACCGCTGGGCTCTCCCATAGCAAATGCTCAGGCCCCGGTACCGCTATGCTCTCCCATAGCAAATGCTCAGGCCCCGGTACCGCTATGCTCTCCCATAGCAAATGCTCAGGCCCCGGTACCACTGTGCTCTCCCATAGCAAATGCTCAGGCCCCGGTACCGCTATGCTCTCCCATAGCAAATGCTCAGGCCCCGGTACCGCTGTGCTCTCTCATAGCAAATGCTCAGGCCCCGGTACCGCTGTGCTCTGCCATAGCAAATGCTCAGGCCCCGGTACCGCTGTACTCAGAGCCATGAGTAAATGGCCTTCATTCTCATTAAGTTACTTCCCACAGCCTTATGATCTGCAGCAGGCAAGTATCTGCCTGTTTTCAGGAGCAGGAGAAACTGAGGTTTAAAAAAAAAGATCAATTTGGTCTCTCTGTGAGTCAGAGGCACCTCCCAAAATAAACCAGAGTCCACAAGCTCTCTGCTCTCGCTGGCCTGGAACGGTTATAATCAAGGATTCACTTTGGTAGAATCCCAGTATGAGGTGAAGGATGGGGCACCTACAGTGGCGACCCCTATGTTTTTGCTAATCAGGAAGCCCTCCTCCGCTGACTGCATCTGGTTCTCACAGGGAGACAAGAAGCATGACAAGCCCCAATCCCACAGACGATGATCTTCCATAGGGCCTCCCAACCCTCACAGGAATATGTTCACTCCGGGCGCCTAGCCCTCAAATCCTATTTCCTGCCTCACCCATGCCTGTTCTGGAGAACATACTTTCCACCCAACAGGCTTATCAGATGAAGTCATCAGAGCTTGGGTCAAACCAGACTGAGTTGCTCTCTTTGTTGTAGAGAGACAGCAGTTACATCACAGGTAAGCCGGTCTAACTCCCTTGCAAGACAAACCCACTTTGGATTTTGTCCACCCCCCCCACTCTGTAGATCATTTTCCTACTTCTGGGACCCCTGTGTGCTAAGCTTCATGATGTCCTCAGGAGAATGAGGATGAAGCCTGTTATGGCCAAATGACTGCCAGAAGGGACTGAAGAATTAGTTCCCTCATCTCCAACTGTCCATCACATGGACGTTCCAAATTCCTATTAGAACAAGTATTGCCGCCGGGCGGTGGTGGCGCACGCCTTTAATCCCAGCACTCGGGAGGCAGAGGCAGGCGGATCTCTGTGAGTTTGAGGCCAGCCTGATCTACAAGAGCTAGTTCCAGGACAGGCTCCAAAGCTAGCTAGAAAAAAATCAAAAGCAAAAAAGAAGTATTTGGGATGGGTTCAACTGGGCAGTGCACTGATGGTGGGTGGGGCTTTCATTACCAGGTCTTACAAGTCACAGACAGCAGAGTGTGATTTGAACACAGGACAAAAATATCTGAATGAATGTTCCTTCTTGGAACTTTATGTTCTTATTTTACACCTTTCTTTTTTTTTTTTTTAACTGTGTTGCTTGGACTGGCCTGAACATCTCTATGGAGACCAGACTGACCTCTGCCTGACTCTGCCTTTACTGAGCAAGTACTGGGATCAAAGGTGTGTACCACCTACCATGCCTGGCCAGCCTTAAACTGACATCTTAAGTGATTATTTACCAGCTTTTCTATAAATCTAAGTTCCTTTAGAGAAGCCACTAGAACTTAGCAGTGTTCATTAAAGAAACACAGAACCAAAGTATCTGTCTCATCAATAATTTTTCCATGCAAAAATAAAATGCAGAGGCTATTAATTGTTACCTCATTTGAGGAACCACAGACATTCCTCTGTAATCAGGGAGAGGAAAATCAAAGCAATGTTTTGGGACAAGTTCAAAAAGCTAAGGAATCTACCAACCTGGAAGATTCCCTGGGCTTGAAAGACTGCTGCCCCCGCCACTGAGACAATGGGAACACACAGCATCGCCAGCTTCAGCTGGGGCTGGAAGCATTGTTATTAGAATGTGTTGTGTGCTCGGCCCTGATTTCTTCTCTTGCCATTTTGCTACCTTAATCTACTGCAGCGATCCGGAAGCTCTGCAGCATGGACCGGCTCACCCTCTGCACATTCATTCCTCATGCCAATCCTCTGGGTAAATGTTTGCTTTAACCAGAATCTGCAGCTTCGCTAAGATTATGTCATCTGAGTTCTGTGCCAGGAGAGCTGACAGCCCCTGCACTCTGTCCTTGCCTCCGGCGTCATACCTTAGATGCCTCCCAGGCTTTTCTGTTGTGCTGGGGACACTTCACAGTCTGGGTCTACGGGAGGACAGAGAAGAGCTTTAGACGCCCTATTCTATCTGCCATGTGCCTTATGTGTGGAAGGTGCTTGATAAGTATTTTTAGTAAACCAGTCTACCCGTTGTCCAAGAATTCATTAGACACATTCCTGTCCCTGACTCTCGCTGAAGCTTTGCTTCCTGCCAACAATGCACGCACTCCTTTTCATTTCTTCAAATCTCTCAGGACCAAAACCAAGCTGCCTGAGATATTACAGAACCCTGTTCTCCTGACAATTAACACACTATAAAAACATGCTAGTGTGGGTATAGACCTTATATCTTTCATTAGAGCTTCGCGAAAATTCATCTAGGTCAAAACCACTTATGGGAACTCCCAGAAGGAAGCTGGCAAAGGTGAGAAGGGAGATCGGGTACCAACTCCTCACCGCGAAGGTGAGGGCTGGGCTCTTTCCAAGCCTGAGACACCAACGAGAGATGTGTACTCTACGTGTCTTGCTATCAAACAAAAGAGCAAAGGAGCCAAGTCTGAGAGGTACGACCAGAGATGGTTAGCTGAGAATAACGCCCTTGCATTAGGCATGCAAGTTCCGACGCTGGTGTTAGCAACCGAGGCTCCTGCTGCAGTCAGTGCAATGTGGCCCTTAAGAAAGTGCTTCCCAGCTATGGCACCGACACCTTTGGACAGAATGTTGAGTCCTTTATTGTGACATATCCAGCTTTACCCAGAAGCCAACAGGGTTACACAGGTAGTGGGTTTTCAACTAGGAAAACAAAGCAAAATAAAACAAAAACAGCAAAGCAGAACGAGGGGAGGGAGGGTCTCTCTGCCGGTTCAGAGGCTGATGTGAGCTCAGATACAGCGAGCGGCCTTCTCCAGGCGCTCACAGTCATCTTGTGCTAACTCTGACTTCAAAGTTTGTGTTTTGTTTTCTCGGCGGTACTGAAGAGATGGCACCTTAGCATGGAGGGTCCCGCTGCCCGGCTCGCAGGGCTCCCAGTAAGAGTGCGTCCACTGGGCCAAGGGTAGCTAGTGAGCCTGCCGGTGCAATCATTCCGTCTCCTTTCATTTCTTATTGAATTTCTTTTCAACCCCCAGAAAAAACACAAAATTATCCAAAGACAATCATGCTGAGTGGGAAACAGAGTCTCCTCCGGTAAGCCTTTCACGGGCTCCTGTCTATTGGGGGGGGGGGTGGCAACTGTGCTCTGACAGGATTCCCCGCAGCAGCAGTGGAGGGTCTGGGCCTGTGTTTATGACCCTGTGCAAGCCCTGCCAGCTCGCCAGTGTAGAGTTCAGACAGACAGATGAGGAGGAAGCCCAGCTACCTACAAGAATGGTTCAAGCCCTTACCCTCCTTGCTATTTCATTTCTATTAAAAAAAAAAAAACTCTTGTGGGGGGGATGTCAGTGAGGCAATTCAGACGACAGCTTATGGAGGGTCTCTCCTTCCATCATGTGGACCACAGGGACTGAACCAGGATTGGTGGTAAGTGGCTCTACCCACTGAGCCATCTCACTGCCCGGGCCCCTGACAATGAGACAGGGTCTTTCTTTGTAGATCAGGCCGGCCTAGAATTTATGTTACTTCTTCTGCCTCAGCTCCCAAGTGCTGGGATTACAAATTTGAGCTACCATGCCTGGCTCCTCCTTAGTACTTTTCAAGGCAAAATGACACGGGGGGAGGGGGGGGGAAGGCAAGTCACCAGCCACCACTGTCCTTATTAAAGCAGGCCCCTCTTATCACATGCAGAGATGGAAAACTACGCTTATTGGGTGAGTTCTGCTGTATTTTTATTCTTTTCAAGGGAGTTCTGAACAATGACATAAAGTAAGGCTCAAAAATGAAATAAAGCCATGCGGTGGTGGCGCACGCCTTTAATCTCAGCACTCGGGAGGCAGAGGCAGGCGGATCTCTGTGAGTTCGAGGCCAGCCTGGTCTACATAGTGAGTTCCAGGACAGCCAGGGCTGTTTCACAGAGAAACCTTGTCTCAGGGGGAAAAAAAGAAATAGAAAGGAAGAAAGAAAGGAAGAAAGGAGGGAAGGAAGGTACGAAGGAAGGAAGGAAGGAAATGAAATAAACTAGGGTGCGAGCTAACTCAGTGGTAGAATACACGCACACCTAGCATGCATGAGGCCCTAAATTAGATGCCTAGTGCACAAAAGAAAAAGAAACAAAGCAAAACCCAGACCCTCCTAAACAAAAGGGCAAGAGATTCTGCTCCATTAGTTGTGGTCCAATTTCAGATCATGTGATTGTAGGAAACAGGAAGCAAAACCATGTACTAGGACAGTGAATTAAAGCAGCCATGTAAAACCCAAACAGCAGCCAGAGATAACAGGAAGGACACATGGTTCCTCACAAAATCAGCAGGCAGTGGAAGCAGGAGCTAAGAGGAGAAAGGCCAACCTGGACCTTGTCACAGCCCAAGAAGCAGCTCTCTGGGTGGCCAGGCCGGCCGGAGCTTGTCCTTCTGCTCCAAGCCTAGCACTGCATGTATCATCTCAGGGCAGACAGATACCTGTCTCGTACCAGCTTGAGAAGTATAATAGCAGGTTTTGCCCTGCGCCTGATCAGACAGGCTGCCCTGATGGAAGGAGGCAGGACACACAGTGGTACAGCTGTTAAGTGGACGAGAAATGTCAGTCTTGAAAGATTTTGCCCAGGGTTCTAATCAGAAAAATGGCAAACCTGCCCTTGAAATGGTTCCTCGGGCAGCAGGAAGGAAAGGGGCCAAGCTGAGTAGTTAGTGAGCCCCCTTGGGAACTGAGAGAAGATTCCTTTCCAACCCCCAACTCAACCGTAGTATTCAACTTTACCCCAGGTTCACTGGTCACAAATTCCAGAGTTGAGGTGGGTATAAGTCACCCACAGGCTGGCCATGGCCCTCAAGGGCCAGGCTGGTGGGAAGAAATCCACGGACCTGGCCAGCACTTTGTGGCGCCGCAGGCAGGTGTGTTCCATTATGATGAGCAAATATGTAGTGGAGAAACGGAAAAGAAACAGGAGAGGAATGGTTCACGTGCTATGGAAAGAGCAGAACAGAAGAAATGAAGGCAGTGAGCAGTAGGCAGAGGTGGGAGGCCTTCTGGCCACCTAGGGTCATGGTGATGTCCAGGCCCGGCTGCTGCCAAGGACCGTCTCTGGCTCCACAGCAGCCAGGGTCTGTGTTGGTGTCCATGGCTCACGTTGCCATGAGAGCTGTTCAGATTCCCAGGGTCTGGGCCCCACCTGGAGCTGTGTTGGTGTGTGGGGGTCATGCGCCCCTGGGGCCATGCCAGTCTGGGTGACCTGGGCCGCCACCTGGGGCCATAGGGACATCTGGGCCTGGGCTGTTGCTGAGGGCCATGTCTGGGGTCCCACCATAGCCCGGGTCTGTGTTGTCACCAAAGGCTACATGCAAGCCCGGGCTCATGTGGCCTGCCAGTGTCTGGGGGCCACCAGAGCCATCCTGATCTGAGTAGCCTAAGATTCCACCCAGAGCCAGGGTGTTGTCCAGGCCCAAGTTGCTACTGAGGGTCATGTCTGGGTCCATGGTCTTGTGGCATCTGGGGTTTGTGTTGATGTCTGTCACCTGTGTAGCCTCGGGAGGCCAAGAGAGCCATGCATGATGTAATTAGAGGGCCAGGCTGAGCCGGCCATGCCCTTTGCTGACCCTAGGATAATTGGCTCTGCCCCTTGCTGGATGCTGCAGCAAGAGAGCTGGCCCTGACCCTCAGGGGAGACTGGACCCCTGCACTCAGGAGAGAGGGCCTCGCACCATGGGAAGGGCAGAGCTGACCCTGATGCCATGGGCACAGGGAAACCGACTCTGCCCCTCACCTGAGGGGGGCGGCCCTCATTGCCTGGACTGATCAGCTCTCCTACCACCAGGCCCACAACGGGGTTGGCCCACCCTAATGTCTACCCCATCTAGGACCTGCTGGAGCCTATGAAGGGACTGGTCCTGTGGAATGATAACCACAAGATCCCCATGGGATATCCGAGAGGATTTTCAGTGAGGGTCCAGTGATGATGGTGTGTCAGAAACCAGAGGCCTTGAACCAGACCAGTGATTCATTGCAAAGAACATTTGTTTGCAAGTAAAGCCGATTGGACAAAGGGTCCTATTGTGTGACACACCGCGGCTCCCAGTGCCAACAGGTCAGATGAAGAGATGTTGAAGAGATGGGGAAAATGGAGGAGCAAAGAGGTTTTTTGTTTGTTTGTTTTTTGTTTTTGCTTGTTTGTTTGTTTGCTTGTTTTGCTTTGTTTTTTAAAATTTTCTCTGGGGGACACTGCAGGGGTGAGGGGAGGGTTTGGAGGGACTCGGAGGTGAGTGGAATTGGGGTACATGATGTGTAATTCCCAAAGACGCAAAAGAACAAAATGTAACAAATTCCAGTGCTCCTAAGCTATCCTCAGCCAGCGATGTCCCAGACCCGCTGAGTCTGAACTTCGGTAAAAACAAGCCTATCGAGAGAGATCTGTATCAGCCAGGCCCCGCCCAGCCGGCCAAAGGGAGAGACTTGGCCGGCATAAGGCTTCCTATGTTAGAAATCATGACAGCTTTCTATCTGCAGAGCCTGGGCAAGTGAATAGTGCGGCCCCCGAGCGAGGAAGAGTGAGGGGTTCGGGGACAGCTTTGGAGCACTTCCTCCTCAAAGGCCCTAGGGCATAGAGAAGGGGTAGCCTTAGCTCTGGATTAGCACATAACCGATCTGACTCCATTTCTACCCACACGAGCAGGACTGTTCCTACAATGTGGCTCTGAGGCCACTGAGGAAGGCAGATGTACACATGGGGGGGGGGGGATGCAGCCCTTCCCCCAAAACATTGTCCAAGGAGACAGGCTCCAATTCCTCTACTTCCTTCCTCAGAAAGGAAGAGCCCTTGCAATAGCTGTGAGTCCTTCACGGTTCCCTCACCCACAAAGTTATGGCAGCAAACCAACTGCACAGAATATAATGAAGTAACTTCATTATAATGAAATGCTTCACACACCAAAAGAACACAACTCGGAGCGGTTGTCCCTCTTCCCAGCAGTAATACATGGATTTTCATGTGTCCCTGACCCCTTGTATATTTTGTTTTGTGTCATCAGTGCCAACTTTCCCTAAATTCTAAATAAAACTTTCTAAATAATGCCAATTATGTATTAGCTCCTACAGTCTCATTTCTGGTTCTCAGTTCTGAGAAATACGTATTTTGCTATTTGCTTATTCTTGTGTTTTGAGACAGGATCTTGTTATATAGCCCAGTCTGTCCTCAAATTCATCCTCCTGCTTGGCAGCCTCTTGAATGCTGCTGTCAAGGGCACACACCATCATCCCCAGTCTCTTGAATGCTGCTGTCGAGGGCACACACCGTCATCCCCAGGCCTGCAGTATATATCAAGCACTCATGTAGTATTTACTAAATACGCAGCTCATTTTTAAGACTTTGCCAGATCTGTTTCTAAAGATACTGACTCCTTTCATAATCACCAAATGCTTCCGACGGTGTCTATATGCTGCTAATTTCACAAAGAGAAACATGCCTGCTAACCTTTATTTCTGCTTCTCAATACAGTAGGTCGTATCTCAAGGGGGTAAGTTCAATCGTACTCTGCAGGTCTCTGATGCAAATATATTATCTTCCTATAAGAAGCAGTCCTCAGCTCAGCTCCTCACCACACGCTCCAAGACTGAAGCAATGTTAAGAGTCAAAGCCAAATTGCTGTGCTAGCAAATAATAAATGTGGACGCCCTTCTCTGACCTTTTCAGCTTAGACAGTAACAATGACAATAAGCACCCCAGTCAGGCTGGTGGGGCAGCCCAAGGAAAGGGGGTCAGAATCAGCAGCTTCCAAAACCAAACATTTTAAGTCAAAATCTCCACAAGGGCCCCGGGCCATTGCAGCATCATGCAGTGTGATTATAGGACAATCTAAAAATCAATAATGAATGGGCAGCCAGTACAGCACCTATGAAAATAGCCAACCAATGGTCTTCTCCTTCGAGAATCTGGCAGCCACCACCCTCTGCAGCACTAGTTAAGAGAGCTCTCAAAACCAAAACAATACCCAGGGGCTGAGAAACATGGGCGTCTCCCTCTACAAAGTCTTGAAGTACCTCTGTAAGACACGTCCCCCCAAGCCCTGTCACTCAGCATCGCCCTCTCATGGCTCTCTTCACTAATGATGGGGGAGGGGAAGGAGCAGCTCTTTTAAGCCTACACACCATCCAATGACTGCCCACCAGAGGCATCTGCTCAACCCCCAGCCCACAGTGTGGGAAGCAAAGCAGGAGGCTAGATGTGGGAACAACCCGGAAGCAGGGTAGGTGGAGAGAGATGCAGAAGTGCTAATTATTGGGAACTACTGCCAAGCGTTCCAGATGCCATTGAGTCCTTGGTGGGAGGGTGGCCCTATGGAGTTCCCTCACCAGCACCTCTTCCTGGAGCCTTGGAGCTGGGTCCCATTTTCAAAGTCCCAAGAGACACCAACTTCCTAGAACTCAGCCTCACATTCCTCTTGAGAGAGAACACTAGTTTGCATTTGCTTGGCAATAGTTTACAAACAATGTTCTTGCAGAACAGGCTGCTTCTGATCAGATAGTACAAGCAGCTGGTGAGTACCTAGCAACATGAATTCCTGAAGGAGGAAACAAAGACATGCCACCCCCACAGAGGCGATGGGCTCAGGACGTGGAGGCAGTGTGCCTTTAGCCTAGGACCAGCTCAGGAGGGGACCCCCTTCGGGACAGGCAGGGGTTCCTTTGGTTCTTTCTCCAAGTGCTGTGGAAAAATCTTTTTTGTACACTGTAAAGATGTATCATCCTGCCTGGTTTAATAAAAAGCTGAACGGCCAATAGCTTGTCAGAATTCTCAGGCACACAGGACGCTGGGAAGAAGGGAGAGTCAGCAGCCGGATGGAGAGGAAGCAGGGTGGAGAGTATAGAGTAAAGGTAACTGAGCCACATAAAAGAGCATAGATGAAAAGATATGGGTTAATTAAAGTTATAAGAACTACTTAGGAACAAGCCAAAGCTATATCGGCCTTAATTAATAAGAAGATTCCATGTCATTATTGGGGAGCTGACAGTCCCCAGTACACATAAATATCTGTTTACATCAGAGTCTAGCATCTAAGACAAGTCCCAACGTCTAATAAACGATGCCATGCATGTGTCTGCTTTCCTCCTGGATCCTAGCTTCTGAGCAACTGGCTGCCAGAGGTGCTACTTAGTGAAGTACAAAGTCCCCACTGACGAATGAATCGTTGTTGATAGCCTGGGTGGTACCCATGGTGCCTACCAGCTTCCTCTGTCTCCTCCTCACAGAATGGGAAGATTTCTTTCCCACCCAGGCCACAGCTGATGAACTTTGAAGTGAAACCTGACATGAACTCCCCAGCTCATGTGTTCATGTGTGCCTTGTGTGGTTGTCATGACACCCTACAGAGCTGCACAATGTCCCTACTCCCTGGGCAGACCCAGCCTGCAGCTCCTTAGGCAAATAACAACAACAAAAAGAACCCCAGCAAAATGCTAATAAAACCTGAGGCAATGAATGGGAGACTCACACCTCAGCCAATGTGTTGCCTATCACCTTTTGACAGGCATCAGATTTCTACATCCCCTGTTGTCCTTAGGGAGCAAGGGTTAAAACAAAACCCCCAAAGATCAGACCTGGTCAGTGGAGAATTGCAGAGTCCTGCCAACCCACGAGGCACCATGGAACGTCTTCTAAATAAAGAGATGGGAGCCGAGATGCGGCTCAGGGCCCTCCAGGGGCACGTTCTAAAGCGCTGGCAGGGCTGCTCCTTGGGCCCTGTGGGCACCACCTTCTGCCTTCCATTTGCTGTGCCGTTCTCTGTCTTCACAGGCCATCCACCGCGTGAAGAAGACAGCACTAAAGTGAGAAATCATTTCTATTTTGTAGTTGGCAGAATTAAAACAAAGCAAAGTGACAAAGGCATGTCACTCAGAAGGCAGATGGCGGTCATGGGGTGGGAACCCTGGCCCTAGCTGCTGGCTCCTGACCACTCTCTCCCACCTCCTCTGGGGTCTCAGCCACCACTCCCTTTTCCTCTCTTCCCTGAATGAAGTCATGGGACATCTGAGAGGAGACAGGATTCAGTGTGCACGGGAGTCCTGTCCCTGCCTTGGCTCAGCAAGGACTTGGGGGATGAAGTATTTATGTGGAGGCAGACCTCGCATTTCAGATCAAATGTCTGCTCCTTCCCGAGTTTCCTCACAGTAAAACAGACTAATGTCAGTGTCCACTGCTTGCTCCCTAGTCGCCCCAAGTCACTGGAGGGTCACTCTAGCATGCATATGAGCTACCCCACCACTGAGTTGGAAAACAACTAATGGGGATTTATAGCCCCAAGAAGCTGGAGATGCAGCACTTAGCCGCATAGCTCCCGGGGCTCTGGCCTCGATCTGTTTATGTTGCTGTGATAAAACCAAAAGCAACTTAAAGAAGAAAGGGGTTTTGTTTGTTTGGTTTTAGTTTACAGGTTACAGTCCACCATGAAGGAAGGCCAAGGCAGGAACCATGGAGACACACCACTTACTTGCTTGTTCCATCCTGGACCACCTGCCTGGGATGGCACCTCACACCATGGGCTGGGCCCTTCTCACATCAGCCATTCATCAAGAACATGCCCCGTAGGCCACTTTCCCCAGGTGACAAAACTAAGCAGCATAGTCCCATGGGACTTCTCATGAGGATCACTTCGTGGGCAGAAGCCAACTTCCTATGTACAAGATAGAAAATGCAAGAGCAGGGAGTCCTCAGAGCGTGGAGAGAGGACGAGTGCTCACATGACCGCCCCAGGACTTCTGTTCTACTATACTCAGAGGCAGGGTTGGCCTCCTTTAGCTACTGATGGGCTTTTCCATATGGTTCCTCTTTTTCAGCTCATTAGCTTGGCGTGCATTGTGGAATATTTGTTTAACTATGTAAAGATGTGTTGCTGTTTTACCTTGTCTGTCTAAGGCACCTGATTGGTCTAATTAAAAGCTCAAGGGCCAATAGCAAGGGGGGAAGTATAGACAGAACTTCCAGGTAGGGAGAGTAAGTGGGAGGAGGAATTTGAGCTCAGGGAAAGAAGAAAAGAGACACCAGGGGCCAGTTAGCCAGACCCACAGGAAGCATGAAAGTAGGGTCATACAAAATGAAAGAAAGGTTAAAAGCCCTGAGGCAAAACATAGATGAATAGAAACAGGTTAAATTAAGTTAAGAGACCTAGTGGGACAGGTCTAAGCGAAAGCCGAGCGTTCATAATTAATAATAAGTCTCCATGTCTTTATTTGGGAGCTGGTTGGCAGCCCAAAGAAAATCCCAACTACAGACATGCTATCACATGAGCACCCTCAGCTCACCAGTCTTTTGTATTCCAAGAAATCCTGGATCTGGTGCTTTACAGGATAATACTGAGGAGGACTGTGATAACATATAAAAAAAATATGTTTGCTGTCGGCACTGGGGCTTGAACTGTGGGCCTTGTGAGCGTTAGACAAGCACTCTGTTACTGAGCTATATCATCCATCCCTTTAAAACCATTTTGTATATTGAGACAAAGTTTCAATAAGTTAAGTAGGCTAACCTGGAATTAGATTTGCAGCCTGGACTGGCCTGTAATTTGTAATCTTCATATCTCAGCCTTTATCAGCAGGCCTGGCTTATGAAATGTTTGCAGTAATAATACATGATAATTATATAATTCATCAGTATACTGCTGGTTAGACTTATTTACTTGCGTGTGAGTTGTGTGTGAGTGTGTATGTGTGTGTGTGCAGATGCTTGCAGAGGTCAGAAGAGGACATTGGTCCTCTCCAGTGCTAGAGTGACAGTTCATTGCGAGCCACGTGACATGGGTGCTGAGAATCCAGTTCGGGTCCTCTGGAAGAGCAGCAAGTGCTTGTCACCACTGTACCATTTCTGTAGCGCCCAGTACTGGCCATTCTTCCTTCAACCCACGTCTATGCAGGTTCAGTTCCCATGAGGCTGACCCTTGAGAAATACACCACCCAGAGCTTCCTGCTAGCTGCCACTTGGTCAAGGGGAGGGGCGCAGCAGGGGAAGTGGGGGAGCACTTCTCCCAAGTCCCTCTCTGCTTTGGTGGCCTGTTCCTGACAGGAGCCCACAGCCACGCATCCTGGAGTGACAACAGCCTCCACAGAGTCTCCTCTTTCTATAGGCTCCAGCATTCAACAGCCCCCATTCAGGGTCTCTTCCCCTCTCTGTCCTTTCAACCTAGGAAGGTAACAGCTTCCCACGGATGAGAGTCTCTGGGCACCTCAACATTCCTTATTTGTTCCTTTAACACTAACTATCTACATACATTTACAACCATCCCTTTATTAACTTTCTAAGCATTTGAGATAAATTCTGGTTTCCTGTCTGGCTCCTAACTGACAAGTCCACATGTCTGAGGACCTCCAGCTCCTGGTCATTCTGCTGTCCTTTCCTTTCTTGGTAATGGAAATATGTTTACATCCAATTGGATGAAAAGGTCAACCCCACCCTCAGTCATTACTAGGAGCTTAGACCAAAGTGTCCAATGCTTTCAAATTCCAGGCAAAAGGAACTTGCCCTTCCTCCCCCCCCCCACCCTCCTGGAGGCAGAGGCCTAGAACATTCTTATAAAGGAACTCAGCGTGGGCTGCCAGCAATCTGACATCAGGATGGAAGAGCACAGAGAAACCTCTGAGGCGCCACATTTTCTGGAATGTAACGATTCTGCTGATCCCCTGTATTTGGCAATAGCTATTCCAATTTCGAGGCACTTAAATCAGTTCTTTGTTCTTTTGGCTGTGTAACTAGGGCATCATTGAGAGTCTGGGGGAGAGTTGCTTAGCGTGTGTGTGTGTGTTGTCTTTGCCTTATTTTGGACAAGACAGACCCACTTACTTGAAGGAATGACAAGACTCTTAGGAATTTTCTCAGGCAGTAGTCTCCAGCTGACTCTTCCTCAAAATGGTACTGTTTCTGCCCTCAATTTTTGATGTTAAAGAAATGGCTCCTCTCACAACGGTAGAAGAGTCTTTTGTGGGAGCTTCAGGACCCCTATTTTCACCCTCCAACTTCCTGGTCACTGTAACCTTCTCTGCAACACCCATCAGCAGTGGCTTCCGTGACCTCATCCCATGTTTATTTATGAAGGCCTGGCACGGACCAGAGGAAAGAACAGTAACCAAACCCTTTCTCGGCTCTTCGAGACCTCAGGGCAAATAAACAGACGTTTGGATTCGGATGCTCTGGGGAGTTGTGGAGGAGGGATGGGCAGGGTGGGGAGGTGGTTGCTGGTGCTGATCCCTGATGCTCCTGACAAAGAGCAGTCTAGGCCCGGGATCAGGTTCACACCTTAGAGTCTAGGCCCGGGACCAGGTTCACACCTAGTCTAGGCCCGGGACCATTTCACACCTAGTCTAGGCCAGGGACCAGGTTCGCACCTAGTCTAGGCCAGGGACCAGGTTCACACCTAGTCTACTCACCACGCCTCTGAGGAAACGAGCTTCCTAGAGGAGTGTCCATGCCTGAGCTGCTACACAGACAAGCACAGCTCTGCTCTCAGATGCCCAAGTCCGCTTTCCCACCAGCCTTCTCTCTCCAGCTTCTTCCTCTGTGGTATATTTACTCCATGACTCATTTATCATGGTCTGTCCTTACTGAATGAAACCAGCAGCACAGAACAGAAAAGACCAGACCTCCCTGAGCGTGAGCGTCTTTCAAGGGCAATGTGTGCTCAGTCTCATACAGAAAGCAGGGGGTAGGGAGGGAAGAGAACAGACGTCTACTAAGGAAATAGCAGCAGTGCTGACTAAAGTCCATTTTAGATCAATGAGAGGAAAGAGCCGGGATGTCACTTTGGGGCATCGCTCCTGTCTAGCATGCCCAAGGCCCTGGTTCTGTCCCCAGAACTGAAAAGGAAAAAGGACACCAAGGATGACAGAATGAAGCCAGCTGGACAGGAAGGCTCCCCCAAACATTCCCCAATCAGTGTGAGCCCAGTCCTCATTTGCTTCTGCTCAACCTCCCTGCTGAGCCATCAGTATTCAGGCAAACTCAGGGTAGGCAAACAGAACTGCCTTCTAGGGCCCCAGAGGCCCTAGCGCCACCCAGTGCCTCAGATTATACCACAGCTAAACCCATAGCATGTATGGAATGGGGAAAGGAGATTCTCAAACACTGGGGTAGAAATGGTGACAGAGACTCTTGTTTAGCTGTTGACAGAGGTTTCTGTCCTGCCCGGTCCCACAGCCGTTCAGTCCCAAAGAAATACACAAAGGTCTACATTAATTATAAACTTGTTGGCCTAATGGGTCAAAGACCTCAACATAAAGCCAGCCACACTGAACCTTACAGGAGAGAAAGTGGGAAGTACGCTTGAATGCATTGGCACAGGGAACCACTGAAAAGCTTCTGTAAAGCAAAGGACACAGACAACAAGACAAGATGACAGCCTACAGAATGGGAAAAGATCTTCACTAACCCCACATCAGACAGAGGTCTGATCTCCAAAATATACAAAGAACTCAAGAAATTGGACACCAAAAGATCACATAATACAATAAAAAAAATGGAGTACAGACCTAAACAGAGAACTCTCAATAGAGGAATCTAAAATGGCTGAAAGACACTTAAGGAAATGTTCAACAGCCTTAGTCATCAGAGAAATGCAAATCAAAACAACTCTGAGATTCCATCTTACACCTGTAAGAATGACCAAGATCAAAAACACTGATGACAACTTATGCTGGAGAGGTTGTGGGGAAAAGGGAACACTTCTGAAATGCTGGTGGGAATGCAAGCTGGTACAAGCCCTTTGGATGTCAGTGTGGTGATTTCTCAGAAAATTAGGAAACAACCTTCCTCAAGACCCAATAATGCCACTTTTGGGTATATATCCAAAAGATGCTCAATCGTGCCACAAGGACATGCGCTCAACTAGCATTGTTTGTCATAGCCAGAAACTGGAAACAGCCTAAATGCCCTTCAACAGAAGAATGGATAAGGAAAATGTGCTACATTTACACAATGGAGTATTATGCAGCAGAAAAAAATAATGACAGCTTGAATTTTGCAGGAAAATGGATGGAACTAGAAAACATCATTTTGAGTGAGGTAACCCAGACACAGAAAGACAATTATCACATGTACTCACTCATAGGTGGTTTTTAAACATAAAGCAAAGAAAGCCAGCCTACAAATCACAATCCCAGAGAACTTAGACAACAATGAGGACACTAAGAGAGACTTACATAGATCTAATCTACATGGGAAGTAGAAAGTATAAAAAGACAAGACTTCCTGAGTAAATTGGGAGCATGGGGACCTTGGGGGAGGACTGAAGGTAGAGGGGAGAGGCAGGGAGGGGAGCAGAGAAAATGTAGAGCTCAATAAATATCATGGGTTCTGAGGGATTAAAAAAAATAAAAAAGAAAAAAAGAAAAGTAAAAAAAAAACTGGTTGGCCTAGTAACTCAGGCTTATTAACTAATTCTTCCATCTTAAATTGGCCCATTATTCTTGTCTGTGTTAGCCATGTGGCTTGGTACCTTTATCAATGAGGCATTCTCATCTTGCTTCCTCTGTGGCTGGGAGACAGCTTTCCTCTTCCCAGAATTCTCCTGTTCTCATAGTCCCGCCTATACTTCCTGCCTGGCTGCTGGCCAATCAGCATTTTATTAAAATACAATTGACAGGGTACAAACCATTGTCCCACAGCATTTAGCCTTCCCATTTTAGAGAGCTGATGAAGGAATGGGATTCAATCCATGACTTGCAAACTAGAATCTGAGCCAGCCTGGTCCAGTGTCTGCAGGCTGTACCTATTGCTGTGAGAGTTCACCAGGGAGGTATTTTCAGAGGACTACGTGGCCACTAAAAGAATATTGTTTGGTGTTGAAACTCCAAAGGGCGGAGAACTAGGCTTCACACTTAGTTTGCCACGTAGGCTGGCTATCATGAATGAAGCTTTTAGTTGCCTAATCCAAAGGAGGCCAGGAAGATAGTTAATTCTGTTTATTCTTCTTCCTGGGGTGGTAAAAGGCTGGATGAGAATAAGAAGGTAGAATGATTCTTGAATGAGTAAAGGGTGAAAACAGTCTCAAAGGAAAACAACAGGGGGAGCTTGGTGATGGGAGTCGTGACCTACCCTACTCTATAAGCAAAGGATGCACTGCCGCACATGGGAGGAGAGACTCCGAAAGACTCTGCCCATAAGCATTCCTGCCCAAGGTTGTGCCTTCTGGCGGCAGCCACATCCATTGGCACAAAAGTATAAAGTTCCTACCCATGGCTACATGGGACACCTCAGAGAGGCACTAAGCACTCATGCCCTTGGTCTTTGTTGGAACTCCTTCAGAGCTAAACTTTTCTGATGTCTAATCCTGCTTCCTTTCCTCCTCTTCCAGTGTTGACACCAGGAAAACTCTCTAATGAACAGCTTGCCCCCAAGTCCTCTCTAAGGGGTCTTTGAAGGAGTCTGACCCCCCCCACACTAGCTAATACATAAATGTACGGCACCCCACTGATAGCTGAGAGGCCTGACCAGAAAATGTCCATCTGTGAAAGAACATGGCCCAAGTTCTTTTTTTTTGGGGGGGGGTGAGACAGGGTTTCTCTATGTCGCTTTGGAGCCTGTCCTGGAAGTAGCTCTTGTAGACCAGGCTGGCCTTGAACTTACAGAGATCGCCTGCCTCTGCCTCCTGAGTGCTGAGATTAAAGGAGTGTGCCACCACTGCCTGGCCCAAGTTCTTTTTTTTATTTATTTACTATGTATACAACATTCCTTCTATGTATGCTTGCATGCCAGAAGAGGGCACCAGATCTCATTATAGATGGCTGTGAGCCACCATGTGGTTGCTGGGAATTGAACTCAGGACCTCTGGAGGAGCAGTCAGTGCTCTTAACCTCTGAGCCATCTCTCCAGCCCCTGGCCCAAGTTCTTTAGAGAATGCAGTTAGGTGCCCATGTGCATGGGATCATTGGATGTGGTAGTTTGAATGCAATTGGCCCCCATAAGCTCATATAGGGACTGGCACCATTAGGAGGTGTGACTTTGTTGGAGTGGGTGTGGCCTTATTGGAGGAAGTGTGTCACTGTGGGTGGGCTTTGAGAACTTATATATGCTCAAGCCGTGCTCAGTGTCTCAGTTCACTTCCTGTCACCTTTGGATCAAGATGTAGCTTCTTCTCCACTCTTAGCTCCTTCTCCAACACCATGTCTGCCTACATGCTGCCATGTCCCACCATGATGATAATGGACTGAACCTCTGACCTGCAAGCCTCCCAGTTAAATGTTGCATGGTCAAGGTGTCTCCTCACAGCAAGAGAAACCCCAAGATCCCTGAGCACTGGAGCAGTAGAGCTCAAGAGGTCACCACTGCACTTGTAGGACCACACTTGCCGAGCCAACCAGCCAGATACAGGAGCAGGTAATTCTTAAAGCACTTTAAAGATGACCTCCAAATGACCCCATGTGAACTTAAACCCTAAGAAATGCTCCCTTCGGGGCTGGAGAGATGGCACAGCACTTCAGAGCATATGTTGCTCTTGCAGATGACCTGAGTTCAATTCCAAGCACCCATGTCTAGTGGCTAACCATTACCTTTAACTCTACCCCCAGGAGCTTTGGTACTTCTGGCCTCTGATGATACTTGCACTCATGTACACACACACACACACACACACACACACACACGCTTGCACACACACACATGCACACGCATGCACGCACACACATGCAGAACTACATTAAAGTAAAATAAATCTTTAGGGGCTGGAGAGCTGGTTCAGTGGTTACGAGCACTTGCCGTTCTTCTAGAGGATCCAAGTGAAACCCCAGCATCCACATAGTAGGTCGCAACCACTTATAACTCCAGCTCCAGGGGATCTGGACACCTTTTTCTGGCCTCAGCAGGCCTTTCACACAGATGGTGCACAGACATGTGTAAAAAAGGAAAACCCATCTACGGAAATTAAAAATATCTTTTTAAAAATGTCCCCCTATACAACTTAAACCCCTCACATCCTATAGTAATATCCTTTTAACTTCAGCAAAGGCAGAAAACATGAAGGTTCTCTGTTCGGAGAAGTTTTATGATCCACTGACAGTATTTCCTTCCAGGTGACAAATTCCATTCTTCTGTAAAAAATTATTTTTTCAATCATATGCCCACTGTAGTGTTCTGAGAAGAGCAAAGAGCCTCTTTCAAACTTTGGTTTGCTGTTGGTCAGAATAATGGTTTGCCAGTTCCTCGCCTGTCACGGCTACTTCTGCCATCCTCTCCAGTGTGCTAAAAGTCACCAGTGGCGCTTAACTGGAGAGACGGGAAGAAGGTAAACAGAGAAGTCTGTGTATGGGCTGGGGGCTCCTGCAGAGTTTGCAAAACGGGCGGCCTCTGTACAGGTGAGCATGTCCCTTGCTTGTTTCTTGCCAAGCATCCCTGAGATGTTTGGACTTTTGGGCTGTGGGTTATTTACTTGCTTGCCAGCATTTAAGTTCTAGTGTTTTGGGGATCTGCATGGCCAATAGTGGTTCTGTAGAAGAAAACAACACAGAAGGCAGCGTCACCTATTTTGCCATCTTTGACTCTTTTCTGCAGAAGAACTACCTAGTAAACATCATGTCTAACTGTAGATTGGTAGAGTTTATATATATTGAAAAAAAATTACACAAATGTTCAAAAACCATTTGACAAGCTCTAGAGCACTGATGGTCATACTAGGTGGAGAGACGGGCATTTAGTAGACCAGATGCTACTAAATATGCTACAGACCACAAAGCCCCACGCAGCAAAGAACTGTCTGGCCCAACTGTCAGTCATTGCGAGGTTGAGGAATCTTAATTTACAAATGGTTCCATGTTCTTCCAAATCCTTTCTTTCTCCAGGAAACACTGCACACTGTTCTCTCCCTTCTTTCAAGCACTCAGTTGGCTTGGAGAAGTTGTGAGCAGCTCAACAAGTTCACTGTCTTGTTCATTGTGGAAGCAGAGGTTCAGAAAGGAGCCTGCGGCGGGGGGGGGGGGGATAGCAAGCTTACCGTTGGTTCACAGGCTCCTTCTGAAACCTTGGCTGTTTCCTAAATAATCAGCTAGACATGCGTCCTAGTTAGGGTTTCTATTGCTGCGATGAAACACCATGACCAAAGCAACTTTGGGAGGAAAGGGGTTATATATATATGGCTTATACTTCCACATCACTGTTCATTACTGAAGGAAGTCAGGGCAGGAACTCAAACAGGGCAGGAACCTTGATTCAGGGAGGCAGGAGTTGATTCAGGGACCATAGAAGGGTACTGCTTACTGGCTTGCCTCCCATGGCTTGCTCAGCCTGCTTTCTTATAGAACCTAAGGCCACTAGGCCAGGGGTGGCCCCACCCACAGTTGAACTAGGCCCTCCCACATCCATCACTAATGAAGAAAATGCCCCAGAGGCCCAGAGCCCAGTCTTACTGAGGCATTTTCTCATTAAAGCTCCCTCTTCCCCAGTGGCTCTGGTCTGTGCCACCTGTCTAACATGGGAGAGCTTTCAGAGCTGTGGTCGTGACACGAGCAGGGACTTTTTTTTTAAATATTTATTTATTTATTATGTATTCAACATTTTGTCTGTGTGATGAAGACAGATGAAGGCCAGAAGAGGGCACCAGACCTCATTACAGATGGTTGTGAGCCACCATGTGGTTGCTGGGAATTGAACTCAGGACCTTTGGAAGAGCAAGCAACGCTCTTAACCGCTGAGCCATCTCTCCAGCCCCCGAGCAGGGACTTTTTAGCCAGCTTTTGCCTCGATTCAAATAGTACAAGCAATAAAGTCAGCCAAAGCAGGAGCCTGTGACAGTGTTGGAGAGTGTGGGGCAGCTTCATAGGAAGCAGGAGTCAGTGCCAATGCAGCCTTTGAAGCGCCTTAAAAAGAAATTCTGCCTGGAAATCAAAGTCCTCCTGAGAGTTGGCACCACTCACCCCATTCCCAACCTTGATTTAAATGGAGAAGTCAGACTGCAAATCTAGCACCCGTGAGCCACTCAGCAGGTAAAGGACTTCACCTTTCTGTCCTGAGACCGGGCTTCTGCTGAGTCCTTTCAAGCCCAAACATGGACCCAGCTACAGGAGGAAAAAGAAAAACTAACTCCACAATGTTGTCCTGAGACCTCTACAAGTACACTGTGGCATGACATGTGTGCATGCACATGCACACGTGCGCGTGCGCGCACGCGCGCGCGCACACACACACACACACACACACACTTTCAAAAGGAAAAACTGCTAGAATGTTAAAATATTTACACATAGCGCAACCATGTTCTTTAAAGGACTGGCTTCCTAAGTATACCAGTCCTGAAGAATAATCTTTACAGTGTCCAAGCTCCCAGCCAGCGAACCCATATTTAAAAATATGACAAAAAGGGCTGAAGTGATGGATTGGCAGTTAAGAGGACCTGGGTTCTAGTCCCAGCACCAGCATGGCAGCTCACAGTCACCTAGTTCTATAGCATATGGTGCCCTCTTCTGGCCTCTTTGGGAACTGCAGGCACATAGTGCACAGGCAAAATTTCACCCACATACACAGACTATTAAAAACTTTAAAATATATGACTAACAAGAACAAGGCCTCATTTCTTCCTCCACAAAAATTCAAGAAGCCAGACTCAGTGGTTCACAATCATAATCAGTACAATGGTGGTTAAGGCAGGAAGAGTGGGTGAGGAGGGAGCCAACCGTCTCGACAAAACAACAAAATCTGAACTGTTGGTTTGCTGCCACCTATGAAGTCAAATTTGTAATAAATTCTAGTAAGTCCTACCCCAAAAAAGGTCTTGTGCTGGCCAATGTGCATCCCCTCTCACCTTTACTAGCTTTGCCAGCGATTAGAATCGTTTGTAACTTTACATGAGATTTCAATTACCTACAAGCTATGTAGGATGTCTTGCTTGTTTTTAGTAGGTAATCAAGAAACAACTGTTGAATTAAGTCAGCTTGGGTGCTACACGGTCTTGAAATGAGCTGGTTTTGTTTGAGTTGTTAAGAATTAGCTACTTTCAGGGTGGTGATGTAACTCAGTTGGTAGGGTACTTGCTTAGCACTGGAAACCTCAGTTTCATACCCAGCACCTCAGAAACAGCCCTGGTGTACAGCTGGAACCAAACCACCCGGAGATGGAGGTCCCTCCTTACGGTTCACCTGGGGCAGCTGGCGCATGGCAGCACACACAGCTTTTTTACACACACTCGGTTGGTGAAGTGTTAAAATACTCACTTCTTAAATATGAGGACCTGAGTTCAATCCTCAGAACCCTATTAAAATTCCAGAGCAGAGACAGGGGAATCCTAGGGACTAACTGGTCAGCCAGCCTATCCTAATGAGGTGAGCCTCAGGCCACTGAGAGACCGTCTCAAAAAGCAAGGTGGACACCACCTGAGGATGGCCTCCATGCACACAGACACATGTACATGGACTAGCACGCATAGGAACATATATACACACACACACACACACACCAACACACACACAGACAGGCATATGCACACAAGCACACAAACTCCTTTTACAACTTTTCTTATTAAACCAATATTAGCCTTCACAGTCACCACCATCAGCAAGTTACTGTCTCAAATAAAAATGGTTTATTCCTGGGCTAGTAAGGTAATTCACTGGCAGAGCACTTGGCATGCACAAGGCCCTAGGTTTGGTGTGAGCATAAAAAAAAAAATCAGTTCATCTTTTAGCCCTTTGATTGTGCACCAGGATGTACTTCCATGTTCTTCTGAGTCAGAATGTCCATCTCTCAACAGCTGTCTTCACTCTATACATGCTCAAGGTTTGTACTGACTTTGTAATGTGATGCTTCAAAACTATTAGTGTTACTACACCCAGGCAGAGAAGGCAATGCTGTAGTCCCTGCTTTTACCCTGGCTGTACCTTTCACATTATGAAAGCATAACATTACAGGCAAATAGACTAGGAATTGGTGACTGATTTCAGCACATTTCCAGACAAATTCTTCAAAAAGACTATTTCAATGTTATTAAAATTTCATTTATAGGCTGGACTGATGGCTCAGCAATTCCCACTCTTCCAGGGGTCTAGGGTTCTGCTCCCAGCTCCCAACTGCCTGCAATTCAAACTCCAGGAGATCTGATGCCCTCTTCTGACCCTTCGGATCTCCTTGGGCACCTGCATTCATTTGACATATATTCCCAGAGACAGACAGATGCTGCTATGAACTGCAGAATTATAAAGTAATTAATCATCCTCATGTCATTAGATCAACCCATCAGAGTCAAGAAATCTGTATGGAGGAATAAACTGAAATGTAAGGTTTTGTAAACGAAGACTTCTCATTCATTTCCCGACTGCCCGAATGCAAATAATCACACAGAAACTATATTAATTACAACACTGGCTAATAGCATATATATATATAACTCTTACATCTTAAATTAACCCATTTCTATTAATTTGTGAATCACCATGAGGCTGTGGCCTACTGGTATGGTTCTGGCTGGTGGCTGACATCTTTCTCCTACATGGCATCTCCTTGACCTTGCCTACTTTCTCTCTATATCTCTGTTCGAATTTCCTGCCTAGCTTTACTCTACTAAGCCATTGGCTGAAACAGCTTCTTTAATAACCAATGGTAATAAAACATATTCATAGCATACAGAGAGGAATCCCACATCAGCAAGGCAAGTTGGAATTATTGCCTTGTGAATAACGTGGCTGTTTCTTGCTGTAGATTCTCTGTAGCTTATCCCCTTCTGTTACAAATTTGGGATTTATCTCCCACAGTTCAGCACTATTTGATCATTTATTGGGTACAGTTTCTCCTATGTATTTGGAGTTTACGGATTACCTCCCCTAGCTATGTGTGAAAACAGTTACACAGTCAAGAAACCTACTTCCGTCTACTAGGTCTCCTATGTATTTGGAGTTTACGGATTACCTCCCCTAGCTATGTGTGAAAACAGTTACACAGTCAAGAAACCTACTTCCGTCTACTAGGTCTCTGTTTCTGTCTTCAGTGTCAACATAGAGATCTGCCTTTTCTGCAATTCTCTTTATTGGCAGGCATTTGGTCAGTGTTAAGTGTCCAGGCGAAAGGATTTCATTTAAGGCATTCCCAGATATACAAGGACAAAGTTGCTACATGCCTAAAGCTGTTTATTCATAGCTGCTCAGACAGAAAAAATTAGCAAGTCTTGGATTTACCTCACTTATCGATAAGAAAAGTGATGACCTAAAACTAACTTTGCATTTAAAGGTTTCTAATTCTTCACGCTCATCTTCACTTTAGTTTACTGATGACTTTAGTTCATGAGATTTACTGCTTGTGTTTTACTCTCAGAGATAGCAGGAAAAATAATTAACCATCTACCCACAGCCTGGAGGAAGACAAACCTCCATTGGCCCCTCTGATAGGCATCAAGTTTATCTGATAATTTAGAGGCTTGGGTCTCCTCTTTGTTTTAACCTCTTAAGAGCAATAGGTGTAAACTTCAGATCTAAAAGGCCCTCAGAGCTCACTACAGTTGGAAGAATGTACTAATGGATCAAGGGCCATAAACTTCACTTGTCTGTTTACATAGATTGCCTGGTTACTCTATAGGCCTGCAAGATTTTGTGGGTCTTTATAGCTGGGTAAGAACAGAGAGTTAACGGAAGCTGGGACAGAAGCTGGAGCAGAAGCATCCCAGAAATAATCAAAAATAGGAAAATGAAGAAGGACGAGGAGGAAGAGGAGGAGGAGAAAAATGTAGCAGAGAATTGGAATTGCAGTTAGAATTGAGACAGAGAGTTAGAGCTAGGAAATTATAGACAGAAGAATAAGAATGGAGAACAATAAAGGGAGAACAACTGAGAGACGTGGAGAGAAAGGACGCGTCAAGACAGGGTTTCTTTGTAGCTTTGGAGCCTGTCCTGGAACTCACTCTGTAGGCCAGGCTGGCCTCAAACCCACGGAGATCTGCCTGCCTCTGCCTCCTGAGAGCTGGGATTAAAGGCGTGCCTGGCTCATGAGTAGATTTCCCAACCCTCAGATTTTAGTTCTTTCACTCATTGTGACATCTTTTATTGAACCCTGAGAGAAGACTTTAGAGGCTGGTCTTTAAAGTTTTCGATAATATACACACATAAAAATAAACTTTTTTCATTTATAAGATTTTCACTTTATGAACAATCTTTCATGGATTACAACTCATATAAAGAAATAACCATAGGGGCTGGAGAGTGGCTCAGAGGTTAAGAACACTGATTGTTCTTCCAGAGGTCCTGAGTTCAATTCCCAACAACCACATGGTGGCTCACAACCATCTGTAAAGAAGTCTGGTGCCCTCTTCTGGCCTGTAGGCACACATGCAGACAGAACACTGTAAACAAAATAAATAAATAAATCTTTAGGAAAAAAAAAAGAAATAACCATAGCCGGGTGGTGGTGGCGCACGCCTTTAATCCCAGCACTCAGGAGGCAGAGGCAGGCGGATCTCTGTAAGTTCAAGACCAGCCTGCTCTACAGAGCTAGTTCCAGGACAGGCTCCAAAGCCACAGAGAAACCCTGTCTTGAAAAACCAAAAAATAAAAATAAAATAAAAAAATAAAAAGAAATAACCATAGCTCTACTGATGTCCTGTTTAATCTGTGTGTCACCTGGGTTTAGGATGATGCGCCTGTGCTTTTGTATGGTATCCTGCTGCTGGTGATATGAGCTGCTCTAAATCCTGTGTGCAGACATCTCCTACATTACCAACTATCACCATGTTCATCTGGGACCAGGATATACATCCAAGACAGTAGACAAAATATGGGAGATATTGATACCTACAAACTACAATAAACAGTTCTCTTCCTTTCGCTGGGCGGTGGTTGCACACGCCTTTAATCCCAGCACTAGGGAGGCAGAGGCAGACGGATCTCTGTGGGTTTGAGGCCAGCCTGGTCTACAAGAGCTAGTTCCAGGACAGGCTCCAAAGCTACAGAGAAACCCTCTCTCTCAAAAAAAAAAAAAGTTTTCTCCCTTTCTTTCTCTTTCCCCACCCCATTCAGTGAACGTCTTGGCAAAGGACTAGAAAGAAGAGTGTAGGTAGTGGGGTGGTGTACACCTTCAAGCCCAGCGCTCACAAGACAGAGGGTGTCGAAGTTCTCTGAGTGTGAGACCAGCCTGCTCTACATAGCGAGTTCCAGGACAGCCAAGAAACAGAGAACCTTCTTATTCAAAAATAGATAACGAAAAAAAAGTTGGTAAAAAAAAAAATAGATAAATAGGAAAGGGAGGGGCAGCATCAAGAATCAGAAGACAGGGGCTGGAGAGATGGCTCAGTGGTTAAGAGCACTGACTGCTCTTCCAAAGGTCCTGAGTTCAATTCCCAGCAACCACATGGTGGCTCACAACCATCTGTAATGAGATCTGGTGCCCTCTTCTGGCCTGCAGGCATATATATATATATATATATATATATATATATATACTGTATACACAATAAATAAATAAATATTTAAAAAAAAGAATCAGAAGACAGAAGTGGTATTCCCCAGCGTTGGGGCGACACTGCCTCTGGATTACAACCTGAAGGCACTGGGCTCTCACTGCCCTTGCTTTCCTCCCTCGGTAATGACCTCATGTCAGCGCAAGCTTTAAGGAAAACAAACTATCTTTTTTTCATTTTACATACCAATTCCAGCTCCCACTCCCTCCCTTCTTCTCATTCCCTCCACCAACATCCGCCCCCCAACACCCGCATCCACTCCTCAGAGAGGGTGAGGCACATTGCTTTGGGGAAGGTCCAAGGCCCTCTCCACTATATCTAGGCTGAGCAAGGTGTCCATCCAAAAGAGAACAGGTTCCCAAAAAGCCAGTACAAGCAGTAAGGATAAAACCTGGTGGCACTGCCAACGGCCCCACAGTCTGCCCCAGCCATACAACTGTCACCCACATTCAGAGGGAGTAGTTTGGTCCTATGCTTGTTCCTTCCCAGTCTGGCTGGAGTTGGTGAGCTCCCATTAGCTCAGGTAGACTGTTTCAGTGGGTGAACCCATTATGGTCTTGACCTCTTTGCTCATATTCTCATTCCTCCCACTCTTCAACTGGACCTTGGGAGCTCAGTCCAGTGCTCCAATGCAGGTCTCTGTCTCTGTTTCCATCAGTTGCTGGATAAAGGTTCTATGGTGATATTTAAGATAATCATCTGTCTGATTACAGAACAAGGCCAGTTCGGGCCCCCTCTCCTCTATTGCTTAGGGTCTTAGATGGGGTCATCCTTGTGGATTCCTGGGAATTTCTCTAGTGCCAGGTTTCTTACTAGCCCCATAATGGCTCCCTCAATCAAGATATCTCTTTCCTTGCTCTCATCTCTGTCCTTCCTCCATCTCGACTATCCGGTTCCCTCAAGTTCTCCTCCCTCACCCTCTTTCCCCCTCCTCTTTACCTTCTGCCCTCCCTACTCCCTCTACCCCTATGCTCCCAATTTTGTCAGGCGATCTTGTCTATTTCCCCTTTCCAGGTGAATCTACGTATGTTTTTCTTAGGGCCGAAAGACACGTAAGGAAATGTTCACCATCCTTAGCCATAATGGAAATGCAAATAAAAACAACTCTGAGATTCCATCTTACACCAGTCAGAATGGCTAAGACCAAAACCACCAATGATAGCTTATGCTGGAGAGGATGTGGAGTAAAGAGAACATTCATCCATTGCTGGTGGGAATGCAAACTTGTACAATTACTTTGGAAACCAGTATGGTGGTTTCTCAGAAAATTTGGAATCAACCTACCTCAGGACCCAGCAATACCATTCTTGGGCATATTTCCAAGAGATGTTCAACCATACTACAAGAACACTTGTTCAACTGTGTTCATAGCAGCATCATTTGTAATAGCCAGAACCTGGAAACAACCTAGATGCCCCTCAACCAAATGGATAAAAAATGTGGCACATTTACACATTAGAGTACTACTCAGTGGTTAAAAAAATAAAAAAAAAAATAAAAAAAATGACATCTTGAAATTTGCATGCAAATGGATGGAACTAGAAAAAAAAAACATCCTGAGTGAGGTAACCCAGACCCTAAAAGAGGAACATGGTATGTACTCACTCATAAGTAGATACTAGCTGTAAAGCAAAGGATCTTAAGCCTAGAGTTCATGATCCTAGAGAAGCTAAGTAACACAGTGCAAGGCTTTTAGCTGTTGTGCTCAGTGACCAAGCTCACTTCCAAGGCTGCTAGGCAAAAGCATAGCATGCAGATAGTTCAAACTAACTTATAAAAGGACCGATCAAACCCGCAATTCAAAACCCAGGCATCACCTTGTAAATGCCTGTCATTTTAAGCAGCTTGACTAAGCCATTAGCAAGCTCAGTCCCCTGGTGAAGGTTGAGTTCTCACGATTGGCTCTGTGCTTTGCAGACGCATGCACATGGGGCTGAGGTTGTTGCTCAGAGGTAGCACACATCAGAGCATATGCAAGGCCCTGGTTCCATCCCTATGTGAAGGCAAGTGTGAATATGTGCGACAAAAGACAAGTTCTGGGAGCAGAGGTTCCTTGTTACCCTTCTGGGCATGCACAACCAGAGCTGGAGAGTGACTGGGTTGACTCTGGGCTGCTGTCATTGGCTGTCTGGGTAAATTAGAGTGAACAGAAATTCACAGGCTCACAGTTCCTGTCCCTGGAAGCCCTGGAACAATGCACTGGTGCCTCGTAAGGGCCTTGCTGCTGCACCATAACAAAGTCGAAGGCATCCATGGAGGTGGATGCCAGCTAAGTCCACTCCCATCAAGGGCTCTGAGAAGTCAAGACTACATATGTGAAATCTACTTTCCAGCTTTTGAGAGAGTAATGTCAAGTCCATAATCCTGCTTGACTGACTGGACCCTACCTTAATTGTCCCTTTCAGTAAGTCCTGGTTCCCTTGCCTAAGTGAGACATGTTTTACTAACTTACACTAGTATCAGATCCCCACAGATACTTGGGAACACCAAGGAGAGACTGACATAGATTCATAAGGCCATGGGAGTACCAGTAGATGCTGGAAAAAATAAACAAGATGAAACACATACATAAGAATATCTTTATTTTGTGTGTGCACGTGGAGGTCAGAGGTTGACAGTTATTCGCCACTTTATTATTTGTTGAGATGGGGGTCTCTGCTGAACCTAGAGTCCACTGCTTTGGCTAGACTACCTAGTCAGCAAGCCCTGAGGACACTCCTGTCTCTGCTACCCCAGGACTGCTATTACATGTACTACTCCTAGTTTTTTATATGAGTGTTGAGGATCTAAAGTCAGGTTCTCATGCTTACACAGAAAGCAGTTTACCAGCTGAGCCATGCCCCGTCCAGTACCGTGTGTGTGTGTGTGTAATGAATGTAGTTTTTACTAAAGAATACAACCAATTATAACTTATTAGTTATTGATAACTTTGTATATCCAGTAGCTATTCACTGATTTAACTTTGCTAAGTGCTTTTTTTCCCAAGGAGTGAATGAAGTTGATGAGTTGTGCATATTCTGTGTACTGGAGCAAGTTCAGATAGCAACCAGCAAGACTTCTAACTTACATGTTAGTAATCTTACATGATTCTAGTCACCTGAAAAACAGTAGCTGGGGTAGCAAACAAGTGAGTTCCTGAGGCTCACTGACCAGCCAGCCTCATCTCCTTAGTGAGCACCATGTCAGTAAGAAACCTTGTCTCAGAAACAAAGACGGACGACACCTAAGGTTGTCCTCGGGTCCCCACATAACAAGACCACACAAGTGCACCCTCATGCACACACACACACACACACACATACATACACACACACACGTGCTTAGTCAGGGTGTCTATTGCTGGGAAGAGACACCATGACCATGGCAACTCTTATGAAGGAAAACATTTAACTGGGTGTCTTACAGTTCAGAGGTTCAGTCCATTGTCATCATGGTGGGACATGTCAGCATGCAAGCAGACATGGTGCTGGAGAGGTAGGTGAGAGTTCTACATCTTGTGCAGGCAACAGGAAGTGGTCTGAGACATTGGGCACAGCTTGAGCATGCATGAGACTGAAGCCTGCCCCCACGGTGACACACTTTCACCATAAGGCCACATCCACTTCAACAAGACCACACCTCCTCATAGTGTCATTCATTCCCTATGAGCTTATAGGGGCCAATTTCATTCAAACTATCCCACAAACATAATAAATAGATTAATTAATTAAATGCTTTAAAAGTGATTAATGGTCATTTGTTAACCTAGTATTTAGGGGAAGTCCTAAATACTAAGAAAATTATACTTACTTATGAGACCGTATATATACCTACCCCCAAACAACTTGAAAAGCAAAGAATAAGACATGCAAACAGATTTCACCGCCAAGCCATGAAGAATGACTGTACAGATACACACTGAAAAACTTACAGGTCTATTTATGGTATAATGGTAGCACACTTATAGAATGGAACAATGAGAATGAACAACTGCAACTCTAAACAATATGGAAACATCTCACAAAAAGTAAAATGCAAAAGCAAGTAGACCCAAAAAATTGAATGCATTATTTTGTTTATTTAAAATTCAAACTCAGGAAAAGGTCATTAATGGCAGGAGAAGTTGAGTAGCTTTGGGAGGACAGGAGGCTGGAATATTCTGGAAAGGTTCTATCTTGTCATGTGAGGATTAGTTATACAGATGTGTTTGCTTTGTAAAAAATTCTAAAATGTGTAACATAATTTTGTGAATGTAAGCAAGAGTAAAGAGAATTCACAAGATTAACATCAAATATGAAAATTCTAGGTTTGCCTAAAATAGATTCAATCAGCAACTGTTCATTGAACATTTATTTTGTGCCCAGTACTATTTTTTATTTTGGTGATATAATGGAAAATGTTTGTGTCTGAATTATGTTTTTCCCAAATTTACATGCTGAAGTCTTAGCCCACAGTGCAACACAATGTGACTTTATTTGGAGACATAGTCGATTTATAAAGGGTGAACTCTAATTCAATATGAGTGATGTAATACATATATATATAAGATGTAATACCTATATATGTTTATTGTTGTATATTTACATACTATATCATTTATTTTTTATATATTGTATTACACACACACATGAGACAGCCTCACTGTGTAGCTGGCCTATGACTCACTGTGTAACTTCAATTGTTTCAGCCTGTGGAGTGCCAGGATTACAAACTTAAGCCGCCATGCTCAGATTTAGACAGAGAAATCCATAAGGAGAAGAGATGTAGAGAGACGCAGAAAAGCTCCCTTAGGCCCTTCACAAGGAATCAACTCTGTAAAATGTGATGGAGCACACTTTGAACCCCAGTACTCTGGAGGCAGAGGCAGAGACATTGCAGGTTTAGACCAATCTCGCTGTATACCATGTTTAAAGCCAGCTTGAGTTTGCATAGTGAGACTCCATTTCAGAACCAGGGGTTGGAGACACAGCTCAGTGATGTGCCACAAGAATGGGAAGCTGTTCTGATTGGTTGAATATCTACTCTACTCGACTGGTACCCATGCCATACTTATTTTTAAATATTTTGAATATTTTATCTACCCATAGTAAAGAATTCTAAAATTCTGGTCTGGAGAGATAGCTCAGCAGTTAAGTGCACTGGCTGCTCTTCCAGAGAACCTGGGTTTGATTCCCAGCACCCACATGGCAGCTCACAACTGTCTGTAACTCCTGTTCCAGGGAAATCAGACTCCCTCATACAGACATGCATGCAGGCAAAACACCAATGTAGGTAATTTAAAAAAAAAATATCCCCCCCAAAAAAAGAATTCTAAAATTTCAAATACTTGGAATTATTTTTTAAAAATTATCTCTTGTTGTCTTTTTGGATAAGTTTTGTTTTGTTGTTATTCTATTTTGTTTGGCTTCTGAGATACTCTCACTATGCAGTCCAGGCTGATCCCAAACTTATCACCTTTTTGCTTCAGCCTCCTGAGAGCTAGGATTTTAGGCATTCAACACTGTACACAGTACAAAATGATTTTTTTTAAAGATCCATTTTCCATGCCTAAGAGTACCAAAGGCAATCTTTGGTCTTCCCTTTAAGTAAAAACATGCCAAGATTCTAAATCTCAGTTGGAGTCTGACCTTTACCGTTTATAAAATGGCAAAGGTTATCATGTGTGCATGCGGGTGTGTGTGTGTGTGCGTGTTCATGTGTGTCCATGGATATACAGTCAGACATCAAGACTGGAGCCATCCTTGAATCAGTAGAATAAAATTAGTCTAGTTTTTTCCCAGCACATTCAGTCTTCAAGTAATATTCTACTTGTCTTGTGGCGGCAAGCTTGCAATATTTGACATTTGGAAAGTCAGTGTAAAGGTAGAGCATTGCCCACACCTTTTTCAGTTCTAGGAATCAAATTAGAAGATAAGAAGGGTATCTATCCGGTCGGCAGCGCACACACCTTTAATCCCAGCACTCGGGAGGCAGAGGCAGGTGGATCTCTGTGAGTTTGAGGCCAGCCTGGTCTACAGAGCTAGTTCCAGGACAGGCCCCCAAACTACAGAGAAACCCTGTCTCAAAAAACCAAAAAAAAAAAAAAAAAAAAAGATCAAACCTGAATATCATAATGGAAGTGTCATTTATTGCTGAGAGCATTATACTTAACATTTACTTATGTTAACTATGTTAAAACCAGTTTGCCCAGCCAATGCCTATGAAATGTACAAACGCCCTCAGCTAGATAAAACATAGAACTACCAAAAAACATGTTCCATTAAGTTGATGGAATCATCTTCAGAAATTTCTGAAACTCCAGCTTGGGATCGAAGAATGGACATGATGTCACTAGACAAATTTTCAAAACCATTCTGTAAACAGATATTTGCCATATCTTGCCATTTTTCTAAGGAGCAAAATGGATCGCCCATCATAAGATGCTCTATTACATCTGAAAAAGAAATAAAGCATTACACTATAGAATTTCTCTTACTTGACAATCCACACTTAGCAAGCCTTCAAAAATGAAGAGGCCTCGTTTCAACAAAGCTATTCTCAAGCCGGGCGTTGGCCCAGTGAGTTTCGTGCTATGACAAGGGCTCAGGTCCAGACCTTGCACATTCCTGAATGTCAGTTTCTTCTCTTTCTTTTCCTTTATTCACCATTAACTGCATCAACTCAGCCCTCTGTGTTTCCCCTTCCACCTCGCTCGTCTCCTTCTTATAAGGTAGATAGTGTTGAAGGGTATAAGGCAGTGAGCTCAGAAAGTGAAGAGCAAGGAGCCCCTTCTTAACAGTCGTATGCACTCCTGGAAACAACCTCGTGCTTGGATTCCCATGACCCTTTAAATAGCTTCATAAATACTTTAGTAGTGCTGCCCACTCCTTAGCAAACTGTGCATCCTTCTTCTACACAGGCTTCTTAATTATGCAGTATCTATAATCAATATTGTCCTAAAAAATGAAATCATTTTACTTTTTTAGAAATCTAATATGGGGGCTGGAGAGATGGCTCAGAGGTTAAGAGCACTGGCTGCTCTTTCAGAGGACTCAAGTTCAATTCCCAGCACCCACATGGTAATTCACAACTGTCTGTAACTCTAGTTCCAGGAGATCTGACACCCTCACACAGACTAACATGCAGGTAAAACACCAATGAACATAAAATAAAAATAAATAAATCATTAAAGAAATCTAATATGATTACTTTTGAAAGAAAACTGATAGCAACTCTCTTTGGTATTTATTACATATTTATTTACTCTGTGTATGAGGGATGCACATGAGGTTGTAGATGTATGTGTACAGGTGTTCACATATGAGAAAAACCCTTAAAAACTACCAGCCTTCTGTTTCTGAGATAGGTCTCTTATTGGCCTGAAGCTTGACATGCAGGCTATGGTGGATGGTCAAGAAGCCCCTGGGCCGGGCTGTCTCTGCCTTCCCAATGCTGTAAGTACCAATGTGTGCCACCATGCCTGACTTTTTCACATGTGTTCCGGAAACTGAGCACTGATGGAGCTGCCTCCTGAGTCAGTATTCATCAGTTCATGGAACTAATATCTTACCTATCATCTGCATTATTTATAAAACTTGGTTACAGAAGATTTCTTTTATGATTACTATCATCACTACTATTTTATTTTGAGCACAATTGTTATTTTCCTATTAAATACTTAATCATTACTTGTAATGAAAAATTCAGAATATTAAATTATCTTCCTCAATATATTTCCCGGCAACTATTCTTTCTTTGGCCTTAGACAATAATTTGAAAAGTTATCTGTTTAAGCTTCTATATAAAATTAATGAAAAGGGAGTAAATGTTAAATTTTAACAGTTCTTCAACTTCACTGCAAAGTTACAGTAAGAAAGAATGTCCCACAGATTCAATGCAATGCACATTAAAATCCCAGCAAAATTCTTCAAAGACCTTGAAAGAACGGTACTCAACTTCATATGGAAAAGCAAAAAACCCAGGATAGCCAAAACAATCCTGGGCAATAAAAGAACTTCTTGAGGCATCACAATCCCTGACTTCAAACTCTACTACAGAGCTACAGTACTAAAAACAGCCTGATACTGGCATAAGAACAGACAGGAGGACCAATGGAACCGAATAGAAGACCAGGATATCAATCAACACATCTTCGAACACCTGATCTTTGATAAAGAAGCAAAAAATATCAAATGGAAAAAAGAAAGCATATTCAACAAGTGGTGCTGGCATAACTGGATATCAACATGTAGAAGAATGAAAATAGACCCATATCTATCACCATGCACAAAACTCAAGTCCAAATGGATCAAAGACCTCAACATAAATCAGACCACACTGAACCTGATAGGAGAGAAAGTGGGAAGTACACTTGAACGCATTGGCACAGGGAACCACTTCTTAAATATAACCCCAGCAGCACAGACACTGAGAGAAACAATTAATAAATGGGACCTCCTGAAACTGAAAAGCTTCTGTAAAGCAAAGGACACAGACAACAAGACAAAACAACAGCCTACAGAATGAAAAAGGATCTTCACTAACCCCACATCAGACAGAGGTCTGATCTCCAAAATATACAAAGAACTCAAGAAATTGGACACCAAAAGATCACATAATACAATAAAAAAATGAAGTACAGACCTAAACAGAGAACTCTCAATAGAGGAATCTAAAATGGCTGAAAGACACTTAAGGAAATGTTCATCATCCTTAGTCATCAGAGAAATGCAAATCAAAACAACTCTGAGATTCCATCTTACACCTGTAAGAATGGCCAAGATCAAAAACACTGATGACAACTTATGCTGGAGAGGTTGTGGGGAAAAGGGAACGCTTCTGCAGTGCTGGTGGGAATGCAAGCTGGTACAAGCCCTTTGGATGTCAGTGTGGCGATTTTTCAGAAAATTAGGAAACAACCTTCCTCAAGACCCAGTAATACCACTTTTGGGTACATATCCAAAGGATACTCAATCGTGCCACAAGGACATGTGCTCAACTATGTTCATAGCAGCTTTGTTTGTCATAGCCAGAACATGGAAACAACCTAAATGCCCCTCAACTGAAGAATAGATAAGGAAAATGTGGTACATTTACACAATGAAGTACTACACAGCAGAAAAAAAATAACGACAGCTTAAATTTTGCAGGAAAATGGATGGAACTAGAAAACATCATTTTGAGTGAGGTAACCCAGACACAGAAAGACAATTATCACATGTACTCATAGGTGGTTTTTAAACATAAGGCAAAGAAAGCCAGCCTACAAACCACAATCCCAGAGAACTTAGACAACAATGAGGACACTAAGAGAGACTTACATAGATCTAATCTACATGGGAAGTAGAAAGTAAAAAAGACAAGATCTCCTGAGTAAATTGGGAGCATGGGGACCTTGGGGGAGGATTGAAGGGGAGAAGGGAGAGGCAGGGAGGGGAGCAGAGAAAAATGTAGAGCTCAATAAATATCAATAAAAAAATTATTTCTAACTAAAAAAAATTATCAGTAAAGCTACAAAAAAAGAGAATGTCCCTTGTAAATATGTATATAATGGATCTGGAAATTAAATTATTGATAGCTAATTAATATTTAAAATATATATAAATGGCCGGGCGGTGGTGGCGCATGCCTTTAATCCCAGCACTCGGGAGGCAGAGGCAGGCAGATCTCTGAGTTCGAGCCCAGCCTGGTCTATAAGAACTAGGTCCAGGACAGTCTCCAAAGCCACTGAGAAACCCTGTCTCGAAAAACAAAAACAAATATATATATATATGTATATATATACACACATATATATGATAATGATAAATTACATAAAGATTTGTGGGGGGGCTTTTCGAGACTGGGTTTCTCTGTGTAACAGCCCTAGCTGTCCTGGAACTAGCTCTTGTAGCCCAGACTGCTCTCAGACTCACAGAGATCCACCTGCCTCCGCTTCCTGAGTGGTGGGATTAAAGGCATGTGCCACCACTGCCTGGCATATATAAAGTGTTTTATAAGAGTGTTGCCTCTTTCAATGATTATGGCATTCTCATTGGGCTTAGTAAAGATTTTTCATTCTAATTCCTTCAACAAACATATGCCAATGACAATAACTTACTAACACGGCAATCTTCACATTTATAAACTCTAAAAGTTAACTCTGGAAAATATGAGTTAAGTTTAATCATCTTGGACTTCTCCCTAAATAACTCATTACTATCTCTTTCACAACAGCACTTAAAGCTCCTTACTTATGGTAACACATTTTTCTGAAAATACCTCTTGCCTTCAAAGAGAATGAACTTTGGTCAGATCTCAAAACAAGTTATAATATGCCTTAAGATCATTTAAAACTATGTGCTTAATCCGGTGACTTATAGTGTCCTCAGCCTGTTTTAAGTTTAACCTGCCTTTAAGAAAATAATGTAAGCAACCTTAGTGTGTCTTGGCCTTCCCACTTCATCATGTTTTACAAGTGAAGCTAAATGAACAGTTTTGACCTTAAACTGTGTACTTTCCTATGCCTCTGTCAAAGGTGTTTGTGTGTGTGTTGTAATAATAATTTATTCAAAACAGCAAGCAGGGCTGGGCGCTGTTGGCGCATACCTTTAATCCCAGCACGAGGGAGGCAGAGGCAGACGGATCTCTGTGACTTTGAGGCCAGTCTGGTCTATAACACTAGTTCCAGGACAGCCAGGACTGTTATACAGAGAAACCCTGTCTGGGAGAAAAAAGGAAGAAAAGGAAAGAGGAAGGAAGGAAAGGAGGAAGGAAGGGAGGAAGGGAGGAAGGAAGGAAGGAAGGAAGGAAGGAAGGAAGGAAGGAAGGAAGGAAGGAAGGAAGGGGGAAGGAAAAAACAGCAAACAGGTTGAAAGCAACCTTAAACAAAACAAAAAAATCCATAAATATTGGAAGCAATGTTTGCATACATGTTGATAATATCTGATTGTGGTTTTGAGCTGTTGTAAAACTGTTAAAGATTTCTTTAGAGAAGTATTTTCATTCCTTTCCCACCCAGGCTTTCTGTGGTATTCAACACACACAGTGCAAAGCCCTTTGTTAGGGACAGACAGGTCACACACACACAACAGCTGACAAGCCATGGACCACAAACTACAAACACAACTCGGGAGAGTAGTGGAGAATTTGAAGTTGGTCTACAATATGCCAAGCAGAAGTCTCTTTCATTCCTCAGAGCATTACGGGCACACTTACCTTTCCCACCTTTACTGATTTCCTGAAGCAGCTTAATGCCAACTTTTTTCATGTCCACAGAAAACAGATGAAGCACAGCAAGTGCAAAAGATAAAAATGGTGGTTTTCCATCCCTTTCTTGGGTAAGAAATTTAATTAACTCAGTTTGGGGACATGCTGTTATTAGGGTTATCAGGTCATCTGAAAGTGAAAATGAAAATCAAATCTCACCATCCTGAGGTAACAATCACCTAGACATAAGCAGTCATGTGTACTCCTGCCAATCAACAACAAGTTCCCACACTTCCAAGTCCCTCTTTGATCCCAATCTAAACTCAACAGTGTTCTCTTCTATTTTAAACAAAGTAAGAAAAAAGAAAGGACAATTCAGAGCAAGGAGTATTTGAAAATATAAAAATATATATTAAATAATATTGAGGAAAAGAACTGTGTTAGCAATCAGAGACTTGACTTCTAAGCACAGACCCACCAGTCACTTGTCTTTGTGACTCTGTTTTCACACCTCAAAAGTACTAGAGTTGTAGAGAATTTGTAAGATTTTATGCAACACACCGGGCAGTGGTGGCAAACACCTTTAATCCCAGCACTTGGGAGGCAGAGGCAGGCAGATCTCTGTGAGTTCAAGGCCAGCCTGGTTAACAAGAACTAGTTCCAGGACAGGCTCCAAAGCTACAGAGAAACCCTGTCTTGAAAAACAAACAAACAGGGGCTGGAGAGATGGCTCAGTGGTTAAGAGCATGGCTGCTCTTCCAGAGGACCCGGGTTCAATTCCCAGCACCCACATGGCAGCTCACAACTGTCTGAAGATCCAGTTGCAGGGGATCTGACACCAATGCACATAAAATAAAGTTAAATAAACCATAAAAATATTTTTTTTCCATACATTGTTTTGTTTTATTTTTTCCATTCAAGAACATAATTAAAGATAAAAAAAAAATTTTTTTTTCCTTTCTTCCCCTTCTCCCGGTCCTCTCCCACTACCCCCCACCCCTCCTCCCTCCCCCTTCTTCCTTGAAAGAGGGCATGGTGCCCTGCCCTGTTGGAAGTCCAAGGCCCACCCCTATCCCTCCTGGCCTAGGAAGGAGTGCATTCAAAAAGACTCGGTTCTCAAAAAGTTAATACATGCAGAAGAGATAGGTCCTGGTGTCATTGTTTGTGGGTTCTCCATCT
>PVIU01008890.1:0-80052 GCA_004026605.1 Ondatra zibethicus | reverse complement strand
CTCACTCATAGGTGGTTTTTAAACATAAGGCAAAGAAAACCATCTTACAAACCACAATCCCAGAGAATTTAGACAACAATACGGACACTAAGAGAGACCTACATAGATATAATCTACGTGGGAAGTAGAAAGTATAAAAAGACAAGATCTCCTGAATAAATTGGGAGCATGGGGACCTTGGGGGAGGGTTGAGGGAGGGGTGTGGCAGGGAGGGGAGCAGAGAAAAATAAAAAAATAAAATAAAAAAAATAATAATAAAAAGAAATAAAGATTACAGCAGTGTGAAAGTTGTCAAAATCAAAAAAAAAGAAAGAAACCCTGTCTTAAAAAACAAAACAACAAAAAATGTCAAACCAGCACCAGCCCCTTTTCATTTTTTCTACTTTGTCTGCCAAGTAATAGTCTATTTCAAAGGATACATGCATGTTCTTTCTCCATTGTTGTCCAATTTCCTATTTACATATGCATGTTATTGGGTTTGGGGGGCTAGTGGGTTGGGCAGACAGCTCAGTTTCAATTCTGTGTCTAAATGCACATAGCAAAGTTACTCTACTGCTGATAGAACCTTGTTAAGTTTCCTGCGTATGCATGTTACTTGTAGGAACTGCAATATATTCTTTGGCCCATCAGTTCTTTTGAAGCACCTGTTAGTGTGTGTTGCGCAGGTGCATATGGATAACCAGCTATGCATGCTCAGGCATGTAGAGGGGAAAAGTCAACCTCGAGTAACCTCAGGAGTTGCCAACTTTATCTTTTTGTGATAGATTCTTTCATGGGTGTTGTGATATTTTGTTTTTGTTCTGACAAATAAAGCTTGCCTGAAGATCAGAGGGTGGTGGAGCTAGCCATAGAGGTCTGGAGGTCTGTACAAACAGACAGGAAGTGATAAGGTGGGGGCAGAAACACAATCTTGGCCCTTTTTATCTGAGGAGTCGGAGAAGTAAGAGGTAGATGTGGTTGATCCTTTGTTTCTCTGATCTTTCAGCTTTTACCCCGATATTTGACTATGGGTTTTTATTATTAAGGCTAATTAGGAATGCTACATTTTATTTGGTGTCCAACTTTTCGGGGCACTTTGCAGCCACCGGCCCAGGCCAGAGCTGCATGGGAATGGAGCCACTGTCCTGCTGGCTAGGTTTTTCTTTTCTTTTCCCCAACCCCCCTGAGCAAGTCTGGGGTTTTTCTGTTGCAGCCTCTCTGCAGCAAGCTTCCCAGGGCCTTGGGCTCCAAAGGGTGAAGTGTTAGCCCCTCTAGGCAGCTCCCGCTCCACATGCGTCTTCCCCATGATTTCCTGTGTGAATAACTTAGGCAGCAGGTTCCCTCGCCCAGAGGGTAGTGGGCTTTTCTGGACCCCTTCCTTGGCTGCTGCCAAGCTAGGCAACTGCTTTGAAAATGTGCTTTGGCTTCTACTGTTCTTTCTATGCAGCAGCAATTAACCTCATACTTCCCAATCATCTTCATTGCCATTGTCAGTAGATTTGGTGAGACAATTGGGAATTCTTAAAGGGGGGAATTCCTTTAAAAAAAAAGAGGGTTTGGGGGCTGGAGAGATGGCTCAGAGGGTAAGAGCACTGACTGCTCTTCCAGAGGTCTTGAGTTCAATTCCCAGCAACCACATGGTGGCTCACAGCCATCTATAATGAGATCTGGTGCCCTCCTCTGGCGTATAAGCATACATGGAAGGAATGTTGTATACATAATAAATAAATAAATCTTAAAAAAAAAGAGAGAGTTTTTCCCATGGTAAAAAATGGGAAAGACTATTACAATGGAGGGAATTAGGTCTCTGTATAAGTAGACAATAGATGGTTTAAAGATGAAACAAATGAGAGGATAATTAATTAATGAGATTTACATAATGTCAATTATAAACATTATCACTTTGATCATTCTTGTTTTCGTTCTAAAAAAAGTTGATTAATATGAGTGTGAAGATACAAGTCTTAGAAAAACTTATTAAAACAGATCATAGAGATATTCAGATCCAGACAGAGGGATTTAAAGGAGGACCAATCTCAGCATTACCTTATAAGGTTAGAGAGGCACAGCCCAAGATTTTCAAACAACCACTCACCTTACAGGAAATGCCAAATGACTGGTATTCCCAAGGCAATGCAGGAGCTGAATGGACTCCTGTGGAAATATTAGATTTGAGGAGACTTAAAGAAGTGACAGCCTCATATGATATGCATTCACCCTTCATGAAGCAGATGGTAAACTTATGGTCAACTTGTAACAGAATTATTCCACAAGATGGGAAAGACTTGGTTACAGCAATATTGGAGCCTAGCCCTCAATTTCAATGGAGGATCGGGTGGAAAGATTAGACTAGGATGACTGAACAATGAAGTAGGGATAGAAGCATTAAAATCTCCCAAGACCAACTTCTTGGAGAGGGCAATTATGCTAATATACAAAGACAGTCTCTATATGATGAGCACATCCCTGGCTCTATGCCATACAGTAGTTTTGAATGCTTGGGACAGAATTGAAGAAGTCAGAAAGAGAACTGAGACATTTACTAAAGTTATACATGGCCCAAAAGAAAACTTGACTGATTTTTTTTTTTTTTACAAAGGTTGACTTCAGGAGTAAATAGAATGATACCAAATTCAGAAGTTAGACAAATAGTAATTGAATCTCTGACTTTTGAAAATGCTCATTCACAATGCAAAGGGGTAATTAGGCCTTTAAAGGCGAGGTCAGCACCCAGAAAGGAATGGATCCAATATCAATGAATATTGAATCTCATAACCATTATGGTGCTTAGATAGAGGTGATTTTCAGAGGCTTGAAAAAAATCGAAATGTCAGATGTTTTAATTGTGGTAAACAAGGTCCACTAAAATGGGACTGTAAGCAGGGCATTCCTAGAAACAAGATTTTTTTCTAAGAATAATCCAAACAGAACACTCCTCCCTTCTGGAGTATGCAGAAGGTGTGGCAAAGGCCAATGTTGGACCAATGAATGTAGATCAACAAATGACAAAGTAACCCTTTGCCATTGGGAAATACCTTGGTTGGCACTCACAGGCCCCCATATCAAATTTGGTTCAGTCATTCCATGTGACCATGGGGGAAACTCTTTCCCAGAGCAATTAAGGAACCTACTGTCTATTGTAAAAAAAACAAATTGCTCTGTCTGGTAGAATAGTTTTAGAAGATAAAACAAAAATTTCAGAAGAAATCATAAAGCAAATATTTTGGCAAACTTTTATAAATGATCAAATGAATAAATGACATCGTCATTGAAGGACTAGTAGACACAGGTGCTATGTAACAATAATTGCACCAGAATCTCGGCATCCAAATTAACCTCTTTGAAGGTAAATGCTCAGCTTTTAGGGATTAGAACTTACCTCAGGCAAAACAGAGCATGGGTTGGGTCAGATATATAGGGCCAGAAGGACAGAGAGGAAAATTAAAGTCATATGTAGCTAATATCACAATGAATTTATAGCAACATGATTTGTTACAGCAATGAAATACCCAGATTAACATTCCTCCAATTTCAGAAACAAACAAAAAACCTAACATATTACATTTCTGGGAAAAATATTAAAAGGTATTATAAAGAACAGTTACTGACAATTCAGGTTGTACAATAACAGGGTACAACAGCTGCTGATCTTTCAAGGGTACCAACAACCCTACCTTTAAAATGGTTAACAGCAAACTTGTATGAGTTGAACAATAGCTTTTAACATGAGAGAAATTGCAGGCCTTAGAACAGCTGGGATGGGAGCAATTAATTGCTCAATATGTTGAAGAATCAGCCAGGCCTTGGAATTCTCTTGTATTTATTATTAAAAAGAAATCTGGGAAATGGAGAATGGTAACAGATCTAAGAGCTGTTAATAAGGTGATTCAGCCAATGGACTCTCCACAGCCTGGAATTCTTCTGCCTTCCCTGTTACCAAAAGCATAGTCTATTATAGTGGTTGATTTAAAAAACCTTCTTCACTATACCAAGAAAAGGACAGAGAAAAATTGGCCTTCATGGCCTACTTATACTAATTCTCAGCTGGTCAAGAGATATCAGTGGAAGATTCTCCCACAGGGAATGTTAAATAGCCCCATTCTGTGCCGATATTTTGTAAGATCTCCATGGAAATGATATATAAGCCATTTCCTCAATCTATAGTTTACTATGATATGGATGATATTTTACTAGCTGATCCAAATGAAGATGCCTTAGATAAAATCTTTGAAGAAGTAAAGAAAAATTTTTGTCTTGTTGTGAATTACAGTTTGCTTCTGAAAAAAATATGAAGAGGAGATTCTATTAATTACTTAGGTTATAAAATAGGTCTACAAAAAATTCAACCCCAAAAGGTACAAATTGTGGATTCTTGATGACCTTCAAAATTGTTAGGACACTGTTGGCATACGAAAGAGTTTTGCAATAGCCTAGCATAGAGTATAACAAAGGTTTATTTATTTGGGGATAAACTAACAGAAAGTAGTGATCCACAGTCCTCTACTTGTGCTGGGAACAGGAACTGAGTCCAGCAGCCAAGAGGGCCATGCACACTTTACATCTGCATTTATAGTACATGAGAGCACACCCAAAGTGGGCCAGTATTTTAAAGGCTATTGGCTGAAGGAGGTCCCACAGTACCTTCCCCTTTTGTCTAAATAAGAGAGTTCTAAGCCTAATACAAAACTACATACAATAAGAATGAATAGCAAGTATTGTCCAGGGAAAAGAAGAGGCAAACACACACACACACACACACACACACACACACACACATAAAATTTAGAATTACAAACAGCATAAACATCATCAAACAAGAAGCATATGCTAAATGTTTCAATAGTTATCCTAGCCTAAGGAGTCTAAGTCTTATATTAAAAATGGCTTGGCTGAGTCATGAGAGGAAAGTAGCTATGACTATCTAGTCTTCAACCCTATCAAAAATCTGAGAAGGGAAATAATATTACTCGAATAAATAGGAAGTACAATGAAGGAACTTCCAAAAGATGCAAGAAATGATGGAGACAACCGGCTACCTGGGCAATCACCCAAAGTCACATTTGGCGAAGGCCTAGAGTAACTGACAGACCACTTTCAGAGGCATGAAAATTTGAAACATTACCCTGTTTTGGCAAGGTTTGTCAGTCTTTTTGCTTATATCCTGCTTGTCCAGTCTGGACACTGTGCATTTTGTCAGTGGTCGAGGCAGAGGCAGTTCAACTTTGAATATTTCTGCTCTTGATTAAGGTATTGTATTTGTACAGATCATTTTAAAATATAATGTATAATTAAAGATAAAGCTTGGCATTTAAAATGTTATAAGAGCTTAAGACTTTTTATGACAATGAGACACATCTGCTCCTGGCAGCACCAGTCTGCTTCAAGAGAATGATGGGCATCGAAGAGGCTCCTTTTGGAGTTTGTTAGCCATTTGGGCAAGAAGCTGTTCTTGCCTGAACTGCTTGATGGTATGTTGTATGAAATGGACATGCAGAACCCACAGAAAAATGACTGCTGAACTTGCTTAAAGGTGAGACAGTCCTTCAGGGTTCCTGTTTCATGAAAGAGTCTGCCAGACATTCTGCAGGATACAGAAGAAAGTGACTAACAAACTGCCAATATAGGTAGAACTGTCTTTGAAATTTCCTGCTTCATGGAAAAGTCTGCCAGATACTATGGGTCTGTGTGCTGAAGATGGATGCCCAAGTGTTGCAGAGAAACTTTGGATGACTGTTCAGGCAGCAAGATGTCTCTGTCAATTCTAGAGTTTTGGAAGTGGCTTACAATGCACTTCCTGTTAACTTAGGTAATATATCCTTCTGGAATCTTTGATGGAGTTGAAGAATAGGTAGTTATAATTATAGTTTTCCTTAATTATGATAAAAGATAAAGTAGATATATTATAATTGTAATTCTTGCTTGATACCCGTTTTGTTATATATAATTTTACTATGTTAAAGTTAAAACCTTCCTATTTATTTAAACAGAAAAGGGGAAATGGTATAGGAAGTCCTTCTGTATATGTATTGCTTTTATTGATTAATGAATAAAGCTGTTTTGGCCAGTGGCTTAGCAGAACAGAGCTCGCAGGAAAACTAACTGAATGCTGGGAGAAAGAAGGCAGAGTCAATGAGAAGCCATGTAGATGCACCAGAACCTTGCCTGTAAGTCACAACCATGTGGTGATATGCATATTAATATAAATGGGCTAATTTAGATATAAGAGCTAACTAGAAAAATGCTTAAGCTATTGGCTAAGAGTACTGTAAATAATAGAGCTTCCGTATGATTATTTTGAGTCAGAGCAGCCAGGAACAAACTAGCGGACTCCAGTTACACTCATAGTGGTTGATTTTTCTGATGTGTTCTAGGATTCTGTTTGCCAGAATTTTACTAAGTATTTTTGCATCAGTGTTCATGAGAGAGATTGGTCTGTAATCCTCTTTCTTAGTTGCATCTTGTGTGGTTTGGGTGTAAGGGGAACTGTAGCCTTGTAAAAAGAGTTGGCAACGTTCCTTCTGTTTCTATTGTGTGGAATAATTTGGGGAATATTGGTATTAGTTCTTCTTTGAAATTCTGGTAGAGTTCTGTGCTGAAACCATCTGGTCCTGGGCTTTTTTTTTTTTATGGTGGGAGACTTTTAATGACTGTTTCTATTTCCTTAGTGGTTATATGTCTATTTACTTTACTTATCTGGTCTTGATTTAATTTTGGTATGTGGAAGTTATTCAGAAAATTGTCCTTTTCCTGTAAGTTTTCCAATTTTGTGGACTACAGGTTTTTGAAGTATGACCTAATGATTCTCTGGATCTCCTCAGTATCTGTTGTTATGTCCCCCTTTTCATTTCTGATTTTGTTAATTTGGATGTTCTCTTTCTGCATTTTGGTTGATTTGGACAAATGTTTGTCTATCTTGTTGATTTTCTTGAAGAACCAAGTCTTTGTCTCATTGGTTCTTTTTGTTTGTTTGTTTCTATTTTTTTATTTCAGATCTCAATTTGATTATTTCCTGTCATCTAGCCCTCCAGGGTGAGTTTGCTTCTTTTTGTTCTAGAGCTTTCAGGTGTTCTGTTAATTTTCTAGTGTGGGATTTTTCCATCTTCTTTATGTAGGCATTTAGTGCTATGAACTTTCCTCTTGACCCTGCTTTCATTGTGTCCCATAGGTTTGAATATGTTGTGCAGTCATTTTCATTGAATTTTAGGAGGTCTTTAACTTCTTTCTTTATTTATTCCTTGACCCAGGAATAATTCAGATGAGCATTACTCACTTTCCATGAGTTTGTGGGCTTCCTGCAATTAGTGTTGTTGTTGAATTCTAACTTTAAGTCATGATGATCTGCAGGGAGCCATAGGCACAAACGCCATTACAAGATGATGCTTGCATCCTCGCAGTTTGGAGGTAAACAATTCCATATTTGGCAATGCTTCCAGACTGAGAGTCCAGGCGCAATAACCTAGGTGTCCCTAACCAATCCTGAGGACTCTGGTGCCAGCGGGCACAAAGCAGCCAATCAAGGCGTGAGTCGCATCACATCTCCCTATATAAGCAGCCACCATTTTAGACCTCGTGCTCTCTCGCCTCCCGCTCTTTCCTCAACCAAGGGCTCTCCAATAAAGCGTGATCCGAGAAGAATCCTGAGTGTGGCTGTTTTTTCCGCTGGTCGGGAGTCAGCCAGAATGATCTGATAACACACATGGAGTTATTCCATTTATTGGTCTCTGCTGAAATTTGCTTTGTTACCCAGTATGTGCTCAATTTTAGAGAAGGATCCATGAGGTGCTGAGAAGAAGATATATTCTTTTGTGTTTGGGTGCAATGTTCTATAGATGTCTGGTAAACCCATTTGAGTCATAATATTGGTTTGTTTCTTTATTTCTCTGTTATGTTTCTGTCTGGCCAATCAGTCTAGTGGTGACAGTGGGTGTGTGGAATCTCCCACTATTAGTGTGTGGGGCTTGATGTGTTGTTTAAGCTTTAGTAATGTTTCTTTTACAAATGAGGGTTCCTTTGTATTTGGGGCATAGATGTTCAGAATTGAGACTTCATCTTAATGGAGTTTTTTGTGATGAATATTAAATGACCTTCTTTATCTCTTTTGATGAATTTTAGTTTGAAGTCTATTTTGTTAGGTGTTAAGATAGCTATAACAGCTTGTTTCTTAGATTCATTTGGTTGGAAAATCTTTTCCCAACCCTTTACTCTGAGGTCATGCCTATCTTTGTGTTTCTTGTATGCAGCAGAAGGATGGAGTCTGCTTTTGTAACCATTCTGTTAGCCTGTATCCTTTTATAGGTAAATTGAGTCCATTTATATTAAGAGATACTAATGACCAGTGATTGATTGCTGTTGTTGGTGGTATTCTGTGTATGTTTCTCTTTTTTGGGATTTGCTGGTATAGGATTATCTATTGCCTGTGTTTTTGTGGGTATAGCTAACTTCCTTGGGTTGTAGTTTTCCTTCTAGTACTATCACTAGGGCTGGATTTGTGGATAGGTATTGATTTAATCTGGTTTTGTCATAGAATATCTTGCTTTCTCTGTGTGTATTGATTGAATGCTTTGTTAGATATAGTAGTCTGGGCTGGCATCCATGGTTTCTAAGTGTCTGCATAATGCCTGACCAGGATCTTCTGACTTTCATTGCTTCTATTGAGAAGTTGGATATAATTCTGATAGGTCTGCCTTTTTATGTTGGTTGGCTTTTTTTTTTCACCTCTTAATAGTCTTCTTTATTCTGCATGTTTAGTGTTTTGATTATTATGTGGCAAAGAAACGTTTTTTTGGTCCAGTCTATTTGGTGTTTGGTAAGCTTCTTGTATTTTCATAGGCATGTCCTTCTTTAGGTTGGGAAGGTTTTCTTCATGATTTTGTTGTATAAATTTTCTGTAACTTTGAGCTGGACTTCTTCTCCTTCAATTCCTATTATTCTTAGGTTCTTTCTTTTCTTAGTGCTCCAGATTTTCTGGATATTTTGTGTTAAGAATTTGTTGGATTTAACATTTTCTTTGACCTATGAATTGCCTTTGTCTTGAGGATGTGGGTTTTACTTTTCTGCTTCACTTTACATGAGAACATTTGAATATTTTTTTTTCTGTTTCAGGGTGTAATTTGGATGTTGCCCATAGAGAGAAATATAATGCATATTTCCAACTACAGACCAGTTTATCCTTGCCTTATGTGTTTAGATACTGTGATTTCTGACTCTGACCTACCATCTCTTCCTTATTTTTCCACTTTTCTGTTTCAAAATGTTCAATCAATTGATTTCCCTTTTGAACTTTTTCATTCCGTGTCAATTGTTTAGTATCTTGGTTAAAGGAGTTTTTAGACATTGTAGTATGCTTTTTAAATTTGCATTACATTATAATTTATTAATTATGAGTTTATGTAGATCAGAAGGCAACTTGCGGTAGTATGTTTTCTCCATTCATTCTGTCGGTCCTGAGGATAAAACTCAGCTACCAAAGCTTTGGCAGCAGGTTCCTTTAACCACTGAACTATCTCATTGGCCTGGATTAATGTAGTTTTAGTCTTTTATCCATATTAGGCAATTTACCACTTTCTTATTGAAAATATTGGTTCATGTTTATTGCAGCTACTTTTTTTGGTAAAATAAGTTTACCACTTATTTTACTGGTTTCCTGCTGTTGTGGCAAAACCCTGACAATTAAAACTTAAGGGAGGAAGGTTTTGCTCTGGCTCACAGATCAAGAAACAGAGTGTTGGCTCAGGTTCCAAAAAATCAAGGAGTTGGTCAAATGCTACCCACAGTCAGGAAATAGAGACTGATGAGTAAATGTTAACTTTCAGTTCATTTTCTTCATTTTATACAGTTCAGGTCCCTGTCCAGGGAATTGTCTTGCTTGCAATTAATTGTTTATTCCACATCAATTAATATAATCAACATAATCCCTCAGAGGTGATCTCAAGGACTAATCTTAATCTAGATAATCCTTCCCAGGTATGCATGGAGGCTTGTCTCCTAGATCATTCTGCTGGTATTAACTCTAACATTGTCATGGCCAATCTTGGTTATCAATTTAGCTACATTTGGAATCAGCTAAAGCCCAAACAGCTGTGTAGGATTTCTTGATTGCATCATTTGAGCTCAGAAGACCCACCCTAAATCTGGGCCACACATTCTGATGGCTGCTCACATGGAAGGATTTGGAAGAAGGATGCTTTTGCTTTTTTCCTACTTGCCTTCATCTTTACTGCCAAGTTCATTTCATCTGCTGCTGTCTCACTGATCTTGAACCTACTTCTTCAGGATTCCAATGTAGACAGGGGACCAGCTGAGATATCCAGCCCTGTGGACTGAACAACTGCCAGATTCTTTGACTTTCTATTGGGAGACAGCCATTTTGGATTAGCCAGATCACAGGCTGTAAACCACTCTAATAAATCCCCTTTTTAGACATACAGATTTATCAGTTGTATTCCTTCAGACAATCCTGACTAACAAAACCATTATACTATTTAAAAGTTTGCCTTGGAAATCATAGAATGTTACTCATATCTGTGAAAGGCGACATGTTGTGTTAGATCTGTTCATGGGATATATGAATATGTACCTTCCTTCCCCTTGTTTTTCTCTTCATTAGAATTTTCTATAGAAACAGTGGTGTTGGGGCCTGTAAGATGCCTCAGCTTATAAATGCACTTGCTGCCTGAAAACGGAAATCTTCCTTTGGCTTGAAATGTAAATCTTAGGAACTGAGTTCAGTTCCTGGAACCTCCATATAGATGGAAGGAGAAACTGCAGAGTTTCTACAGACCCCACAGAGCTGCCCTTTCACCTTCACATGTGTGCCCTAGAATGTTTGAACCCACACATACACTTGCACACAAAATAAATAAAATATAAATGGTTGTGTTAATGTATTCGTGTAGTGACTTACCTTTAATCCAGCCAGTCTAAGGTGCTTGTCTCATTGCTGGAACAAATGACTTAACAAGAAAACATAAGTGCACAAAGGTTTAATTTGGTTCAGTGTTCAAGGCTACAGTCCGTCACAACGGGAAAGGCAGGGGAGCGAGGACTTCAGGCGAACGGTCATATTGCATCTGCAGCTGGGAATCAGAGTGGCCATGCTCGCTCCTCTTCATCTCATCCTTGGATTTTGTTTGTACTCCAAGACCTCAGCTCAAGAAATGGTGCTGCCCACATTTAAGGTAAAACTTCTCAGCTCAATTAATATAAACAATGCATTTCCTCACACACCTGGAGGTTTGTCTCCTAAATGATATTAAATCCTGCCAAATTTTAAAAAATGTGTACCTTCCAATGTTGTTTTAAATTTTCATGTGAATCCTTCTGAATCTAGCAGTTCCCGGATACCAGGACAGGTTAAAAAAATCTTTCTGAATTTTTAAGAACATATAGTATTTGGGTCATTAGGGAACTCAGAATTTTATTAGTGTTGTGATAGTGACACAGTATACAAAGAGAAGATAGCATGGCCTATGAGGTCAAGGAAGTACAATTATGCTGCTGTCTTCAGGGAACTCCCATCTACTGTCACAAGTGCTGTGTGTAAGAGAATCTTAAAATGTGCAGACACTAGAATGTGATAAACAAGACAAGAATTAAACAGCTATAGTATATATATAGTATTATTCCAGCTTTTAATGAATTAAGCCTTGATTTTTCAGTACTATAAGGGTCAAACTTCCTGCAAAAATGCATGTGGGCTCATTTAGGAGTCAATGACTTGGTGTGGGAGGTCCTTCTGTCTGTGTGTCCGGGAACAAACAAGCAACGTCCTACAACAATGACCTTTGAGAATGTCACTGGGAACTTCACCTGGAGGAGTGGGCTGTCCCAGAAGAACCTCTATAAAGAGAGGATGCAGGAAAACTTGAGGAAGCTGGCCTCTGGAGGTAAGTATGCCAATATTCCTTTAATTAATCAATAAAGAAAACCTTTTTCTAGTTTATTATTGTTGCTGCATGGATTGAAAAAATGCTTAAGAAACATTAATGAATATGTTAGATGGGATCATCGTATACTGTAAATTTGTCTAAAATCTGTTCATATTTACGCTATAACATAATAATTCATAATGGTTTCTTTGTATTCTACGAAACATGGAAAAACCAAAACATTGAAGATAAATACCAGAATCCAGAATCCATGGATAAAACCAAGATAACTTGTGTCTTAGGAGAGATGCACATTCCTTAAGAGCTATGTTATGATCACACTTGTTACCAAAAAGATAAAAGATACATGCATCAAGCTTCAAACCCAGTTAAGCTCAGGGAATTTTTGGCAAAACTGCAAACATGTTTAGCAACAGCAGAAAAACATTCTAAATATTCCTGTACAGGAAAACAACTGAAACATAATGCCAAAGATTATACTTCGCCATGCTTCACACATACCAACTTTATTCCATAGAGTATTAAAATTAAAATAGTTCATTATCTACAAACCTTTGTTCTAAGGTACATGAAACAAAAATAAGATTTTTTTAGACAAAGACCAATTGTTAAGACCTCTCATTTTATACATAATTCCAAATGCAGCATGATTTTGGCCATTAATGTGGATCAAATTGTGCATGGTATTGGGTATTAAATTTGTATTAACTGTGACATAGACATTTTTGCTTGACATGGAAGTTATATTACACAACCACTCACAAATACCATTGATTTTATTGTAGCTGCCCTCAAATCAAGTTGCAGACCATTCAGTGAAGACATATTCAGAAATTCTCACAGCTCATGAAACCAACATTTCTACTAGTAAATCATTAACAAGAAAAATGTAATGCATCTTTGCTTTCTTGCAGCAGTCAACAGGTGGAGAAACTCTGGGGATCCAGAAAAGATTATCAGCATGCAAGAATCTTCAACTTCTCTACTGAGGGTATTGTAAATCAGAACTCTTTTTTTGTTGGTTGTATGTTTTGTTTGTTTTTACAGACAGAGTTTCTCTGTATTGGATATCTTAGAACTCATTCTGTAGGCCAGGCTAGCCTTGAATTCAGGGATCTGACTGCCTTTGCCTCCCAAGTGCTGGGATTAAAGACATGCATCACAATCATCTGGCTCATACTTCCTTTTTAAAAACATTATTTATTTTTACTTTAATGTGCATCGGCATTTTGCCTGCATGTATGTCTTTGTGAGGGTGTTGAATCCCCTGGAAATGGAGTAGCAGACAGTTATGAGCTGTCACATGTGTGCTAGGAATTGAACCCTAGTCTTCTGGAAGAACTTCCAGTGCTCTTAAACATTGGCCTATCTCTCTAGCCCCGTAAATCAGAACTCTTACTCATGAGCATATAGCTATGATAGGAATGAATGTGCAAAAGTAGTTATTGGCCATTTATCACTAAGTGTACACCTTAAACCCAATACAGGGCACAGATCATATGACAATCAGGAATACAAAAGAAACTGTATAAAAATAAGCACTGTGATGAAGACTTCAGATTCGGTGAAAATTATGAAAGGACTTCCACTGAAGAAATATGTAAGCAATATGGGAAAATTCTCAGTTCTTTGGGGTCTTTTCAAAAGTTTGAATAACATTACCCTGCCCAGAAATTCCATGTATGTATGTAACCAATGTGGGAAAGCCTTCACTCATTCCTATAACCTACAAAGGCATGATAGAATTCAAACTGGAGAGAAACTTTTTGCATGTAAACAACGTGAAAATTTTTTTCTTTTTATACTTCCTATCTTGTGACAGGATCCACCATGGAGAAAAGCCCTTCACGTGTAAGCATTGTGGGAAAGCCTTAATTACTTCTACTCCCTTACAAATACATAAACTCACGCTGGAGAAAAGCCTTACATATATAAACAGTGTGGGAGAGCTTTCTTGTTGTCATATCAATTACAAAAACATGAAGCAATTCACAGTGGTGTGAATCCTTTTGTTTGTAAGCAATGTGGGGAAAAGCTTCACTTGTCAAAGTTCCCTAAAAACGCATAGAAGAATTCACACTGGTAAGAAGCTCTCTGTGTGGAAGCAGTGTGGAAAAATCTTTAATTGTTCCTTTTCTCCAATAACACACGAAAGAATTCACACTGGAGAGAAATCTTATTTTTGCACACAATGTAGAAGAGTTTTCACTGATTTTAGTTCACATCACTTCCATGATAGCATACACAGTAAAGAGAAATCCTGCAAATGCAAATATTGTGGGAAAGCCTTCATTATTTCTACTTACCTTGAAGTGTAAGAACGAATACACACTGGAGAAAAACCTTATGTATGGAAACAATGTGGAAAAGTCTTCACTTGTTCTAGTTCTCTAAAATCATATGGAAGAAGTCACACTGGTGAGAATCCCTATGTCTGTAAGCAGTATGGAAAAACCTTTGCTTATTCTTTTCCCCTTCTAAAAGATGAAATAACTAACACCAGAGAGAACACTTACGTATGCAAACATTGGGAAAGCTTTCACTCACACAGTTCATTTCACTTCCATGAAAGGATTTACAGTGCAGGAAACCTTAAAATACAAGCTTTGTGGGAAAGGTTTTACTTGTTCCAATACCTTTAGCAATGCAGGTAGCTACCTTTGATTCACCCGTTCTTTGTTGGAATCATTACTTTGGTCCGTTCTTGGTTCCCTATGTAGGTAAGTAGACATTTATTTGTGCATCTCTTCCCAGGAAAAATCACCCAACAATGCGTGTTTTAGTTCCTATTGCTGTGAAGAGACGCCATGATGAAAACATCTTACAAAGAAAGCATTTAATTGGGGACCTGCTTATAATTTCAGAGGTTGTATCCATGACCATCATGGTGAAGAGCACAGTGACAGACAGGCAAGCATGGCACTGGAGCTGTAGGTGAGAGTTTACATGTCAACATCTAGGAGACAGAAAGAGAGACTGGCTCTGGTATGGGCTTACACACCTCTAACAAAGACCACATCACTTCCTTCCCCAGAACAGTTTCAAGAACTAGGGATCCAGCATTTAAATACTCGAGCCTATGGGGGCCATTCTGCCTGTGTTCTCTAGTAGTGAAATCTTACTTAAGGGGAGGAAGTGAGTCTGAGGTAGAGTCTTGTCATTCTTTCAAGGCTGGTATCTAAGAGCCGAGGACCACATCAAGAGTCAGTTCTACCTTGAAGCTGCATTGGATGTGTAGGCTTCTCTTTCATATTTGGAACACCTATCAGAATCAACAACTTTGTGACCTGTAGATTCCATTCTGTAGCTCGAGTTCTAATTGGTCTTAATAATATAACCCACAGAAAGATATTGGGGTAAATGCTGAAAGATCAGGGAAGTAAAGGAGCCAGACACTAGAGAGACCTTTTAAAACCTCTACTGAATCCTCAGACCACAGTGGGCAAGACCTGTAACACGAGGGCCCTGCTTGTTGGGGTTTCTGTCCTTCCCAGTACCCATAGCCAGTAAGCCCCCAAAGAAAATCACACAGAGGTCTACAAAGTTATAAACTGATTAGCCCATTAGCTCAGGCTTCTTATTAACTCATAACTTATATTAGCCCATTATTCTTATCTATGTTAGCCACATGGCTTGGTACCTTTCTTAGTGGGGCAGGTCACATCCTGCTTCTTTGGTATCTGGACATGCTGCGGAGAGAGCTTCCTTCTTCCCAGAATACTCCTGTTCTCATTGCCCCACCTCTACTTCTTGCCTGGTTGTCCCGCCTATACTTCCTGCCTGGCTACTGGTCAATCAGCATTTATTTAAAACATAATTGACAGAATACAGAATTGTCCTGCACCATTTCCCCCTCTTTAAAAAAAAAAAAAAGGAAAATATCCATAGTCCATTTTTATTGTTGCAAGGAGTGGGGCCCCTTGTTCCAGCCACCCGGCTAGCTTACACCTGAATAATCAAACAGAAACTGTAGTAATTAAAACACTGCTTGGCCATTAGCTCTAGACTCTTATTAGCTAACTCTCACATCTTGATTTAACCCATTTCTATTAATCTGTGTTCACCACGAGGTTGTGGCTTACTGGGAAAGATTTAGCATGTCTGACCTGGTGTCTCCATGGCAGCTCTCTGACTCTGCTTTCTTCCTCCCAGAATTCAGTTCTGTCTTCTCTGCCTACCTAAGTTCTGCCCTATCAGGCCAAGCAGTTTCTTTATTGATTAACTAATGATGCAACATATAAACAGAAGGACTTCCTACACCAAAGACCCTGTTTCTCCATGAATCCTCAGACTGAATGCCATGCTACTCTTTCCTCCTGCCTTGTATTCCTCTCTGTCTCCACCTCCTTACTCCTTAGTGCTGATATTTTGAGGCATGTGACTCCCAAGTACTGGGATTAAAGATATTAGCCACAACCACCTGGCTCTGTTTCTCTTTGAGACTGGATCAATCTAGTGTAGCCCAGGATGGCCTTGAACTCACAGGGTCTTTGGTGTAGGAAGTCCTTCTGTTTATATGTTGCGTCATTAGTTAATCAATAAAGAAACTGCTTGGCCTGATAGGGCAAAGATTGGAAAATGGTCCTGCTCTCAGATATGGTGTATCTTTATAACTTAATTTTTTAGATGCCATGCAGCCAAGACCATTGTCTTAGTTAAGGTTTTATTGCTGTGAAGAGACACCATGACCATGGCAACCCTTTTTTTTTGTATATTTATTTATTAATTTGTGCCAGCTCAATCACAGTTCCCTTCCCTCCTCTCTTTCCAGTCCCTCCCCACAACTTGACTCCTCCCCATCCACACCTCCTCCTTTTTCTTCAGAAAAGAGCAAGTCTCCCATATCAGCTGGTCATGGCATATCACATTGCAGTAAGACTAGGAACCTACTTTCCAATTAAGGCTGGACGAGGCAACCCAGGAGGACTGGGTCCCAATAGCAGGTAAGAGTCAAAGACAATCCATGTTCCCACTGTTAGGAGTCCCACACGAACACCAAGCTACACAACTGTAACACACTGTCTCTCTGCTCAGTGCCTCCTTGCTCAGGGCTCCTGTCCTGTCAATAAGGATAATTGTGGGGGACTAGCTTTATGCAGGTTTGACTGCCCACGGTGTGGAAGAGGTCATCTGGTTGCCCAGACAGAAAGAAATTATCTCATCAAATGATTTATACACTTATGGGACAGTTCAGGATGAATCCCGTTATGGGAGGGAGAAGAGCCATCACTTCACAAGATTTCTTTAGAATCGACGGTGACTATCCAAAAGACAGTTGTTCCCGAAGCTCTGCAAATCAGGTTCCTCGTTCGATGGGATACACTCCCATGAGTTTGTTTACTGATCTGTCAGCTGTACATTTACTATATAATGCTTGTGGCTTAAAGCACATGGTCTCACTGTGTAGCTCTGACTGTCCTGGAACTTACTATGTAAACCAGGTTTGCCTCAAACTTACAGAGATCCATCTGCCTCCCAAGTGTTAGGGTTAAAGGCTGCACCAGTCTGCCTGACTAGGACAAGTGTTTCTTAAGAAGTGCTTTCTTCATTTTTTGTTTGTTTGTTTCAAATAGATTTAAGCAGTAAGGTTACTAGAAAGAGAAAAGAATAAGACATATTCAAGACTGGGTGCAGACTTCTCAAGGGAGAATAGACACTTAATTGTCTTTACAATAGCAATAGATGTGATTATAATGTGTTCTTTAGTTACATCTTCAAAGGTTGCACAGAATTTAAATGAACTTACAGAGTGAGGACTGGAGAGATGGCTCAGCAATTAAGAGCACTTGCAAGGGCAGTTTCCAGGCATTTACACTGGGGAACTCACAGCCATCTCTAACTTCAGCTCCAGGGGATCCAATGTCCTCGTCTTGCCTCTGCAAACATCAGCACACATGCATACACATGCACACACACATCACCACCAACGCCACCAATAAAAATAATAAATAATAATTGTAGCAAATCTTTTATAAGAGAGATCACAGACTAGATTCTGAGGCATATTGGATAGGACAGGATCTGACAAAAGTAAATCCTAAAACACAGGGGTTGCATAAGAAAGCCAGATTATTTACAATTAGAAGTTAATAGTCTTGCTTGTGAGAGTCCCATAAAATATCTGGGACAGAAATATACGGAGTAATGGGACAGGACATACTCAAGGTCATATGTATTCATACCTAAACCTTGATTCACTGCTCTTTTAATAATTTTATCTCAAAATCTCTCTATATAATAACAATATTGTCTCTATGGAGAGATGGCTCAGTGGTTAAGAGCATGTCTTCTTAGTCAGGCTACAACTATTTCTGCCACTAAAAGAGTCAAGAACATCTTTTTTCTTTTTTTCTTTTTATTATTTTCATGCAGACCCAAGTTCCTGGAAGGGAGTCTGCACCCTTGTTGTATACACCAATAAACACAGTCCTATATGCTAAAAGGTCCTGTCTTTTTCTGCCTTTGATCTTTTTATGCTTCCTCAAAAATTTAACAGCCATTAGCAACTTCAGTTCCAGGAGTTCTGACACCCTTTTCTGACCTCCGTGGGCACCAGGCACACATGTGGGACATATACATGCATGCAGGAAAAACACTCCTATGCATAAAATAAATAAATCTTTTAAAAATTGTTTTGACCCAAAATATTGTCTTGGTATAGACAACCTTCACAAAAATGTAAAGAGTATTGGAATTCTTTTCTTTTTATATTATATTTTATTTTACTGTGTATTTATGTGTATGTGCACTTGCAGGCATGTGTGCTTGTCACAGCATTCACGTGGAGATCAAAGGACAACTTTCAGGAGTCAGTTCTTTCCTTCCACAATGTAGGTCTCAGAGAGTGAGCTCAGGTTGTCCTGCAGGCTTGGTGGCTTACTCACTAAGCCACCTGGCTCCTGTGTTGAAATTCCTAACTCCCTGGTGAGAGGTCTGAACCAGGGCACCTCTGAAGGGGCTCTTTTCCTTTCCAGTTTCCTCTATATTTTCCCTTTCTCTCTTACTTCATTCCTTCCTACTTGCTACATGGAGCTCTTACTTCGGTGAGATGAAGATTCTAATGATTTTCTGTCTTACTCTCTGTTCTCATTTATGATATCATGGAGACTTTTTGTGGTGGCCCTCTTAGAGACTACTGGGTCGTTTATTTGTCTGGTGACCATAGGATATGGCATTTTTCTTAGGGGAAAAAACATGAAACAAATCATTAGCCGTGTGTGCTGTAGACCCCTTCCTACAGAATGAAATATAAAGGTGTTATAATAATATAGAATACGCGGGGCCCCCAACATTTGACCCTACCACTTTAACAAGAAGCAGAAATGGTAGCTGCTTTGAAGCCAGGACAATCTGTGAACAAATGCTTTGCCCTCTGGCAGACCAGGACCTTTGTGCACAGAATCTGTAATACAGCCTCCTGCCACTAAGAAGTGGACCGATAGGTGGGTGATTGTTGTGCAAACTGTACAACCAGAAGATTTGGCCTTAGGAGAGAACGTGCTGCAAAACTCGTGGGATGCCAACTTTTGCACTCTATTAAATGTCCGTCCAAGGCCAAAAGAGATTCCAGGTTTTCCCCCTCCTTGTCTGCCTCACGTCCACCCGCTGCTAGAGTTAAAGGAGGATCTGAGGACACCTAGTGGCTAAAAATGGTGCCTGCTGCTGGGCGTCCTGGGCATGAGGAGGCGGCTGCAGTGGTGAAGCAACCTCCGCGAAGCAGTAGTCTGGGTTCCCTGGGCCGGGTCCTACTGGGAGGAGCTGAGGCAGCAGGCCGAGCCACTATCCTGTCCCTCTCTGAGCTCTCAGTTCTGCGGGCTCTCTGAGCAGCTGGGCACTTGCCACCCGTATCCCTGCTGTCTGCGTGGTGGTGGCGGAGCGGGTGAGGAGATTTGCACTCAGTTTGGGGTTCGTGCTCCGGAGGTGTGGTGATCCTGGGTCCTGAATTTTTTTTATGTGAGACCGGTAAACGGAAGTTCTCAAGTGTGTCTGTTTCGTTGCCATAATTTGCGTGCTAGCCAGGTGGCCACCAAAGATGATCTTGTAACAATCTAATCACTAATATTTCCTGGCAGATGACACATGAATATTTCACACAATTATATGCAATCGTGCCTGTCACAGAATGGCTAAGAAAGGGTTAAACAGGTGGCAGCGATCAAATATTCTGTCGGTGGCAGAGAGCTGAGACTGGAGCAAGGAAAAGGTGCAGAGGGGGCAACGTGTGTGGGGAGCGTGTCCCCGGCAGGAGAAACTCAACGGGACAGACCGATCTTGGCAGCTGACCAGATCACTCAGCGCCTGCTCACTTTGGGCTTGGAGTAGTCCTTTTTTTTTTTTTTTTTAATAACCTCAGATAAAGGGATTACATGTTGTGTGGTTGGTTGGTAAGCTCGCCTGGCTGGAGTTTCTGATATGATCTTAAATATCTTCAGATACTATTTATTGGCATGAATAGTTGTTGAGTTTGTATCTTTGTGCCAGAGGGTGGCTGTTTACTCGTGTAAGCAAGGTACAAGGTTCATCTTTCTTGGCACATGTTCTACCAAAATGAAGTAAATCAGGTTAAGATTGTTACTTAATCAAAGGAACCATTTCTTCTAGGCTTGGCACAGCAACAAAGCCGATATTTCCTACAGCATAGAGTAACCCCTGAGCAGTCAGCCTGTCTTCCTCACCCTGTCCCTCCGTCATATCAGTGGCCCCTACTTTTACTATGACTCTCGCAGATTCGAGGGATGCTTTCTAAATATTACTGGCCTGTGCCTTTACCTACAGTGACTCTTAGAACTAGCAACAATTACCTGAATTTCAAATATTGCTAAACTAACTGCCAATGGACAGCCACATCCATGGGTGACTGGGATCAGCCCTTGGGCTGGTTTTAGACATTTTACTGTTTTTGAGACAGAATCTTGCTATGTAGCCCTGGTTGGCCTGGAACTCTGCCTGTTTCTGCTTCACCAAATCCTAGGAATAAAGGTGTGGGCCACAACACTTGGATTAACACATTGTATTAAAGTGCAAAGTCTTGGTAGAAGTAAGCCAGGACTGTACGGGAAAGGTGTGTTCCAGTAAGAAAGCCCAAGTGTTTGATCCACAAGGTTGCCTAGGGCTATGTTATTGGAGAAACTGAGGCATTGGCGGCGCTTGTGCTCTCTCTCTCTTTCTCTCTCTCTCTCTCTCATCTTAATGGTGGCACACACCTTTAACCCCAGCACTTGAGAGACAGAGGCAGATGGATCTCTGTGGGTCTGAGGTCAGCCTGGTCTACAGAGCCAGTGCCAGGACAGCCAGGGCTACACAAAGAAACCCTGTGTTCCAAAAATTTAAAAAATGACACAAAGACAACTATATTAGAATTTAAGAGAAAACTAACAGAGCAAGTGTGGTGGTTTGAATGAGAATGTCCCTTATAGGCTCATATTTGTTCCTCATTTGGCAGGGTTGTTTTGGAAGATGTTTTTGAGTTGGGGCCTTATTGGAGAAAGTATGTCACTGGAAGTGGGATTTGAGAGTTTAAAGACTCAAGTCATATCCAGTTTGGTCTCTCTGTTTTGTATTTCGAGGCCAACCTGGTCTACAGAGTGAGTTCCAGTACAGTTGCGGCTACACAGAGAAACCCTGTCTCAAAAAAACAACAAACAAACAAACAACAACAACAACAAAAAACAAAAGCCAACCAACCAAACCAAAAAACAACAACAACAAAACTTTTTGTTTAGATCTACTATTTCCCCATGTTCTGCACAACTTGAGCCTCAGATTTCTGACTAGGGATGGAAAGGGAAATAAGAAAGGATGGACACACACAGCAAAGCTTGGGTTAGATGGGGTATTCGAGGCAGGAAGTTCAGGTAGCTAATCACATCACTTTCACACTCAAAGGCAGAGGAAAGCAAATCCATAAAAGTTCACTTCCCTGTTTGCTGTGCTCAGCCCGATCGCTTTACTCTTGCACAATTCAGTCCATCCCCGTCTGCCTAAGGAATGGTGCTGCCCACAGTAGGCTGCCTCTTCTTGCATTGATTTACCTAATTAAGATAATCCCCCCAGACACATTCACAAACTAACCCAACTGAGGCATCCCCTCATTGAAACTCTTCCCAGGTAACCTTAGGTGTGTTAACAGTAAAAGCTTACCAACACACCAGATGAGGGAGAAAGCATTTTTCTCTGGAATTTCCAAGACTGCAATTTCACAATAGGTGAGGTCTTTTGTTGCTGCTGTTGTTGCTCTTGTAGGCATCTGGCAGCCACAGTTTGTCATGAAAGTTGTTAAACAGACCCAGTGTACAAAGAGAAACTAGAAACTACCAGCACAACGCATGATCCTGCTCTGCTGTTGCTTTACCGGAGATCTCCAATAAATGGTTAGAATTGCTGTGTGAGATGCTCTTCAGATGTATAAATAATAAAAACAGTGTCTCAGTCAGTGTTCTATTGCTGTGAAGAGACATCACGACCATGGCAACTCATATAAAGGAAAGCATTTCATTGGGACTTGCCTACACTTCAGGGGTTTAGTCCACTGTTATCATGGCAGGAAGCATGGTGGCGTGTAGTCAGACAAGGTTCCGGAGAAGGAGTTGAGAACTCTACATCCAAATCCTCAGGAAACAGCAAGAGAGAGAACTGGGCCTGGCTTGGGCGTGTGAAACCCCAAAACCCACCCTCAGTGACACTCTTCCTCCAACCAGACCACACCTACCCCAACAAGGCCACAGCTCCTTATTGTTCTCAAGTATCACCATTCCCTAGTGACAAGACATTCAAATATATGAGTCTATGGGGGCCATTCTTATCCAAACCACCACAAGCATGCTGATCAGGATATGACTTGAACAGGTATAGAACAAAAAGCCATGTCAACTTCTTAGGAATTAAGTCTGGATCTCCTGTACTCTGAGGCTCACTCTTAAGGAAGCATATATTTGCTTATTCAGGAGTCAGTGGCCTTTAAGGATGTGGCTGTGAACTTCACCTGGGGGAGTGGACTATGTTGGCGCCAAACCAAAAGGAGCTTTATAAAGACGTGACGTAGACTCCTTGAAGAACCTGGTCTCCATAGGTAAAGATAATATTGTTGCCTTAATGAAAGAACAAGCGCTTCTGGCTCATCAGTGCTGCTGCATGGATTGAAATATGATAAGCGTTTGGGCAAATATGTCAAGTGAATCACTTTATACTGTGAATTTAGCTAGAATCTTATATTTTTCTATGATAATATTTTTATAATATCATCATTCCTGATGATTTCTCTGGGTCTGTTTTTAGAAACAAACAAGAACATGAAAACAATGAAAATGAATACCAACATCACTGGTAAAAACTAGGTAATTCATTCCCATAAGAGACAGTATTAGTCCCCCAGAATCTTGGTATAAGATACTTCAGAAAAAAGTAAAAGACAAATATACCCAGCCTCAAAGTGATTTAATCCTGAGTAATTTTCTCCAAAACTGCATGAATACTAAGATTCAACAATCAGAGCATCCCAAGTGTTCCAATAATGGAAGCAACTAGAATATCATGATGCCGAAAGCGATGCTTTCTTATATAGATAAACACAAACTTCATTCTGTACACATTGTTTAAGATGCTATGTTAGTTTATCTGTAAGCTTTAGGTATAAGGCATATACAAAATAAAACCAAGAGGTGGAAATTTTGAATGGTACTATTTATAATGCAATAATAAAAAATTAAATGTGGAAAAAAAACAAAATAAAAACAAAATGCATATTTTTAGAACTGGACTAATTACCAACATTCCTAATGGATATCAAGTAATCCCCAAATCCACCATAACTTTTGTCACTCATATTGTGCACCAAGAATGTGCACAATAGGCCAGACATTGATGGTGAATACCTTTAATCCTAGCATTTAGGAGGCAGAGGCAGATGGATCCCTGTGAGTTTAAGGCCAACCTGGTCTACAAAGCAGGTTCAAGGACAGCCAGGACTGCTACACAGAGAAACCCTGTCTTGGAAACAAAGAAACAAATAACAAACAAAAAATACATACAATGTTGCACATTTAAATGTGAAGCAGACATTCAATTTTTGCCAGACATGAAGATGATATAATGCAATAGCACATGAATATTATACTTTTTATTTACCTATGCTTAAACCATTTTGCAGAGCATATAATCTGAATATGCTAAAAATTTACAGGTCATGTTATCATTTTTATATAGTGAATCATTAATAACCAAAATCTTAATAATGCCTTCTTTTTTTTTCATTTTGCAGTTGGAAAAGAAACCATGTGGATGTAAAGAAGGTCATCAGTGGGCAAAAATTTTCAACTGCATCCCTAAGAAAGTTGTGACTCGAAAATCACATTCAGAATATCCATAAGTGAAAATAGAGTATGTGGAGACATAGGCATTGGCTATATATCTCTAAGGATCTCTTCATGGCTCTCCCAGCATACAAAGCATATGAAGAAAATGGAAAGAGACTATAGAAACATAAAGAATCTGAGAACATCTCCAGTTCCCCCATGTCCTTTCAGAAGCATAAAGGGACTTAGACCAGAGAGAATCCTTGTAAAATCACTGTGATGAGATACTTTTGGTATTTCAGATATGGTCAACATCATGAAAGTACTTTGGTTAGAGGAAAAAAAAACACCATGAATATAAGCAATGTGAGAAAGTTTTCGTTTCTTCCAGCTCCTTTCAAAGGCATGAAGAATGTCACAGTCAAAAGAAACTCTTTGTATGTAAACAATGTAAGAATTCTTTTGTTCTTTCCAGTATTCTAAAAGACCTTGAAAGAATTCACACTGGTGAGAAGCCCTATGTATGTAAGGTATTTGAGAAAGCTTTCTTGTCTATGAAGCAATCACAAAGACATGAAGTAATTCCTAGTGACGAGAATTCCGGGCCAGGTGGTGGTGGCACATGCCTTTAATCCCAGCACTCAGGAGGCAAAGGCAGCTGGATCTCTGCTTCTCTAGCCATCACAGGCCTCTTTCTCATACCAGTCGTGGCTGAGTCTCCAGTTCCGCCATACTTGTATCGCTCGGCTACTCCATCCTCCCTGCCGCTCCATCACGTATTCGTATTCTTCCTTTGTAGTGGCACTGGAAGCTGCGATTATAATGCAGTATCCTGTTTGCCCAAACAGCTTTCATTGCAATGAGTTGCTGATTAGGTTCAGTGTCTCTGGCTTCTGCCACGCCGTGGATACTGGACCCTCACCGAGACTCCTTTCAGATATCCTGCTGTTGCCCGAGTCTTGGAGATCCTCTGTAGGACTGGCCCCTTAGCATTCTCCAGTAGCTCATTGGTGGGGTGGATGTTGGGGGGGGGGCAACTCAAAAGCCCTAGATCTGGGTGGTAGCTGAGTTGGTCAGTCTGTGTCTCCGTTGCCCCCAACCCACACCCCATCCCTGCAAGGGGTGAGGCCAGCTCTCCTACACAGCCTGGAAAGGAGTGGGGCAGCCCTCCTATGCCCATGCCACAGCCTATGCCTGGAAAGGAGAGGGGCAGCCCTCCTATGCCTATGCCACAGCCTATGCCTCTGCGCGGTTCCTGCGACCGAGGTTTGGCAAGCTCTCCCTTGGCTGGCAAGGGATGGGGACAGCTCTCCATCACCCACGTCACTGAGGGATGGGACTGATGAGAGGCGGGGTCCCAATATATGCTACTGCTCATGACTTCCATGTTTTGACAAGAAAAAGTTTTCATCTAGAAATGCATTTTCACATCTGTACCAAATGGAGACTTTTTAAGACATTTATCAAACTTGCTCTCCATGCCACGTCCTTAAACTTTGAATTAATTCAAGAAGTAATCTCGCCATGAGCATCTTTATGGGTGTTACGAAAGTGATAATCAAGACATAACAAATTCTGTCTTTAAGGTTACTCTCTGGTACAATTGAGCATCCTTTGGGTATATACACAAAAGTGGTATTATTAGGTCTTGAGGTAGGTTGTTTCCTAATTTTCTGAGGAATCGCCATACTGAAATCCAAAGCAGCTGTACCAGTTTATATTCCCACCAGCATTGGAAGAGTGTTTCCTTTACGCCGCATCCTCTTCAGCATAAATTGTCATTAGTGTTTTGATCTTGGCCATTCTTATGGGTGTAAAATGGAATCTCAGAGTTGTTTTGATTTGCATTTCTCTGAAGGCTAAGGATGTTGAACATTTCCTTAAGTGTCTTTCAGGCATTTTAGATTACTCTGTTGAGAGTGTTTTGTTTAGGTCTGTATCCCATTTTTTTTATTGGGTTATTTGTTCTTTTGATGACCAATTTCTTGAGTTCTTTATATATTTTGGAGATCAGCCCTCTGTCCAATGTGGTGTAGTAATGAGGCGGGTAGGCCGTAGCAGCTGGGCCGTGGTCCTGCTGCCCGGCTCCTGGTCGTACGGTTAGCTTAAGTCCGAAATAATCACATTAAAATTATATTAATTAAACACTGTTTAGTTTATTATATTTAGGGTTTTATTTTGGTTAACACTTATATTTTGTTTTAACCCATATCATGGTCATTTGTGTATCACCACAGGGTCGTGGCTTACCAGGAAGATTTTAACCTACTTTTATCTCAGGTTGAAGATTTATGGCATCTGTTACATTGGTTTATTTTAGTATCCTGTTTTGTTTACTTTGTCCACCTAAGGGCTGTCCTATCAAAAGGGCAAAGCAGTCTCTTTATTTAACCAATGAAAGCAACCCAAATATAGAAGGATCTCCTACACCAATTTTCCTTTTTTGTTTAAACAAAAAGGAAGGCTTTAACTTTAACATAGTAAAATTACATATAACAAAACAATTATCAAGCAAGAATTACAGTTATAATATTTATATCTACTTTATCTTTTATTATGATAAAGGAAAACTATAACTATTTATTTATTTTTTAACTCTATTAAAGACTCCAGAAGGATATAATATTACCTAAGTAAACAAGAAGTAAGCAACTTTTAAAATTCTAAAAGTGACAGAGAGATTTCACTGCCTGGACAGTTACCTAAAGTTTTTTTGTACCGTTGGGGCATCCATCTTTGGTCTACAGGCCCATAGTGTTTAGTAGACATTTCCATGAAGCAGGAAAAGTTAAAGACAGTTTAGTCACTTTTTTGTGTGTCCTGTAGAATGTCTCACAGACTCTTTTATGAAACAGGAAACTTGAAGGATCATCTCACCTTTAGGCAAGTTTAGTAGTCTTCTCTCTGTGGGTTTTTTATGTCCAGTTTATGTAACAGTCCAGGCAAGAGCAGTTTTTTGCCCAAATGGCTAACCAGCTCCATAAGGAGCCTCTTTGATGTCCATCTTTCTCTTGTAGTAGATTGGTGCTGCCAGGAGCAGACGTGTTTCATTGTCATGAAAAGCCCTAAGTTATTAAAACATTAAATGTCATTTTTGTCATTTTTGAGAGATATGAAGAATGTCTATCTAACTGAAATATATCTCTATATATCTAGAAAATCTAACTAACATGACTACAAGCTTGATTATTACAGATGATTATATATTAACAACTTATATCTTTTAATTATACATTACATTTTTAAATGAACTACACAATCACAATACCTTAATCAAGATCAGAAATACATATACATTATACATATAATGAAATTGACCTTAAATTTATATCAATAAAGCAAAATCCATACCAATGCAAATTATTCATATCTATATCAATCTGGGGTTGGTAAAGATCTTTTCCCATTCTGTAGGCTGCCATTTTGTCTTGTTGACCATGTCATTTGCTTTACAGAAGCTTCTCAGTTTTAGGTCCCATTTGTTAATTGTTTCTCTTGGTGTCTGTGCTACTGAGGTTATATTTAGGAAGTGGTCTCCTGTGTCAATGCATTCAAGTGTACTTCCCACTTTCTCTTCTATGAGGTTCAGTTTCGTTGGTTTTATGTTGAGGTCTTTGATCCATTTGGACTTGAGTTTTGTGCATGGCTATAGATATGTATCTATTTTCATTCTTCTACATGTTGATATCCAGTTATGCCAGCACCATTTGTTGAGTATGCTTTCTTAGAATTCGTTCATGTCTGTGGTAAGAACTAGAAGAACTGAAGGCTTCTCTACACTGCTAATTCTTGCATGTATTTGGAGGGAAATGGAAGAACCAATGGCTCTCTACAATAAATACATGCATTGGCTTCTTGGCAGTATGACCTTTGTTATGTCTTCTCAAAGATTTGGACTACAGAAGGCTTTCCTACATTGCTTGCAGTCATTGAGTTTTTCTCCAGTGTGACTTCTTCCATGCGTTTGGAGGAGCTTTTTGTTCAAAAACTACACATGAAAGATTTTACTCTGTTGTGAACTTTCCAATGTCTTTTTTTGTTTGTTTGTTTTTGGTTTTGTTTTGTTTTTTTGTTTTTTGAGACAGGGTTTCTCTGTGTGGTTATGGAGCCTTTCCTGGAACTCGCTCTGTAGATCAAGCTGACCTCAAACTCACATAGATCCACCTGCCTCTGCTTCAGGCGTGCTGGGATTAAAGGTGTGCGTCACTATCACCCAGCTTTTCGATGTCTTTTTAAGTAAGCAGGACTGTAGACAAGTTTTCCCACATTGCTTGTACAGACAGGGTTTCTTCTCCAGTGTGAACTTTTTATGTCTTTGAAAGCTACCCAGACATTTGAAGACTTTCCCATATTGCTCACAAACATGGGGATTCTTTCTTCTCTCTCACTCTGTCTCTCTCTCTCTCTGTCTCTCTCTCTGTCTTTCTTTCTCTTTCTTTCCTTCTTCCCTTCCTTCTTCCCTTCCTTCCTCCTTCCTTCCCTCCCTCCCCCTCTCTTTCTTTCTTTCTTTCTTTCTTTCTTTCTTTCTTTCTTTCTTTCTTTCTTTCTTTCTTTCTTATTCCTTCCTTTGTTTTGTTTTGTGTTTTGTTTTTCATGACAGGGTTTCTCTGTGTATATAGCCTTGGCTGTCCTGGAACTCACTCTGTAGACTGTGCTGGCTTCAAACTCAGAGGGAGCTGCCTGTCTTTGTCTTCTGTGTGCTGAGCCACAGCTAACTCATTCTTAAATTGTATTTCTGGTCTCCATATTTTTAATTTTTGCTCTAGAAAATTAAGTTTTTATCTGACTAGATTAGATGAAAGGATTTTTTAAAACCAGAAGATGGATAACAGTGAGACGTACATCTGGATAAAGCACAAAAAATAAAATGAAGGGCACTAATGTAACACAATTTTGTAAGCTTTGTTGTAATAATATTACATAAGTTTAAAGAATGACTTTTTAAAAATCTGGTTAGGTAGTTATTTATCCTGTTATTTTAAACTATGTTGAGCTCATTAGTGAGTCGATATTTATTTTTAATAGGTCAGAACTCAGAAATAATACCTTATTTTAAACCATTGTGATTAATGGTGATTTATTATTTTTTTTAATAACATGACTTCCCTGTTTGGTTCATGTAGCAGATTCTGACCATTTTGTGTACACTTTCATTCTCTTTGATGCACAAAAATATTTTAATGTTTATATTGATTTTATATCATTAATTTTGAAATTGATGCTTTGAGAATTTCATACAATGTATTTTGATCATCTTTGCCTCCTTCGTTCAACTCCACCCAGACCCAATCTGCTTTCCATACCCATTCAACTTTTTGCACTCATTTTTCAAATCTGTAGGATCCTATTTGTGCTGCCCATATACTTTTGGGTGTCTGGGCATCTGCTGGAACGTGGTTACCACCAGGCACACACCCTTAAAGAAAACCTGACTCTCTCCCAGCAGTGATTAGCTGTCAATAGCTCCTGAGCTTGGGCAGGACTTTATGCCAAGCTTGCCTCTCCAGGCTGGGATTTTTGTCAGGTTGCTTGAGGATGGGCAGGTCTTGTGCATGCTGTCCCAGCTGCCACAAATCCATAGACTGAGCTGCTTCTCTGGGCCTGGAAAACACTGATTCCTTGTAATTGTCCACTCCCTCTGCCTCTTACACTCTTTCTACCCCTCTTCCGTGATGAACCCCTCCCCCCAGTTGAGCCTTGGAAGGAGGAAGGGTTAGATCAGGATTGATGGAGATGACATGGAAATAAAGGCAGGCACAAAAGGATTGTTCGTTTAATCAGAACGACTGAAGAAACACAGTCTTTGAGAGACTTGCTGTGGGTGCTTGGGGTTTTTATATGGAAAAGAGGGAGTCGGGGATGGAAAGAGCAGCCAGTGCTCTTAACTGCTGAGCCATCTCTCCAACCCCTAGATTATCACTTTTAGAACTGAAAACTCCATTCTCATTCTCTGCCCTTGGACTGCTTGTGGATTTCTGTGCTAATTGACATGTAGTATGGAAAGTTATGATAAGGGGTGAGAGACGTACTAATCTGTGAGTATAACAATAAGTTTTTAGGAGTTGGCTTAATACTGCATCTATTTAGCAAAATGGGGCCTTTGATCTACCTAGCTTTGGTTTCATGCCTGACATGAGTTCTATCTTGTAGAGCCAACCAGAGATTGGTTAGTTACTCCCATAACATTTGTGCCACTATTATACTGGTGGGATTACCTTGTCAGGTTTTCGTATCTCTCAGGATTCATAGATGGGTAGTATATACTAGTGTACATAGCATCCTCCAGCACTGTCCAAATCTTTCTATGGGTTCTTGGTTCTAGGAACCAATAAAGGACACTGCAACATAGATTTAACCTGAACTATGTTCCCTTTGTATCCTGCTGTGCATAAGAAGTGGCAATGGCAAGCCAGCTTAGGGCTACTACTTCTGTGATGAAACAATATGACTAAAAGCAACTTGGGGAAGAAAGGGTTTATTTGGCTTACATATCCTGGCTCATAGTCCACTGTAGGAAGCCAAGGCAGGAACTCACCACTGGGTCAGAACCTGGAGTCAGGATGCCATAGAGAGGTTCTGCTTACTAACTGCTCTTCGTGGTTTGCTCAGACTGTTTTCTTATAGAACTGAGGACAACCAGTCCATGATAGTACCATCTAAGGGCTTAGTCTGCCTCATTAAACACTAATTACCACAGTGCCTTACAGGTCTGTCAAAAGCCTGAACTTATAGAGGTATTTTCTCAAATGGGACTCCTCCACCTGCCAAGAGAGGAAACTAAAGAAATTCACCACCATGCCAGGTTGGTGTGATATTTAAATCTTAATAAAAATAGACATTGTAGGATGAAAAAGAATAGACACTGTGGTCAGACACACCCTAGGTGAATTCTTAGGGAAAGAAGAGAACCGTGCCCACAAGAAGGGACGGGGCCTTTTACAGGTGAGGACTTTATTGGCCTTGTGGCTTGTGCCTTTTGGTTAGGGTTGCATTAGAGTTGCACCCAGACTGACTGCTCACTCTCTTGAAGTAGTAAATCTTATAATACCATTTTTCCTCACAGAAACTGGCTATTTGGGGTGAGGCATGATGGCTTTAGGAGTTAGGCTCTCAACCTGTGTGCCATGATCCCTTTGAGAGTCAACAACCTTTTCAGCTAAAACAATAGGAAAATGCAGGCATTTGTATTATAATTCATAACAGTAGCAAAATTAGAGTTATAAAGAAGCAACAAAGTAACTTCATGGTTGGGAGTCACCACAGCACAAGGAACTGTATTAAAGGGTCACAGCATCAGGAACGTTGAGAGCCACTGGTTTATATTAAACATCTTAAATTACTGGGTCCGTCTTCAAGCCTTATAGATCTGTCTGCTAGAGACTAGGGGACATTGCTTTTTTTTTTTTTCCTACGGCCTTTTTGTCTTTTCAGAAGTTTTATCAGTAAGAAACTGTTGGGGACCATGCTCAACAAAATTACCACTCACTAGGGTAGAGGTGTTGGGACTTGGAAATATTAGTAAAGAATACAAAGACGCGAATAAAAATAATAAAACAGAAACATATAGAATAGTACCAGGAGGAAGTTCCAGTGAATACTAAAATCACCCACATTTAATTTCCAATTGCTGAAAATACCCTGACCCTAAGAGGTAGGAGTAAGATAAAAAACTGCATTAACATGATACAAGGAAATGAATAGGCCAGCTGAAGGTCACAGGCTACATCTGCAGTTAAACATTCTGTTGCTCCCACAAAACAAGTCACGCTCACACCCTAGACCAAAACATACTCCTAGTATGTGTGGCCTTATGAGTGTGGGTTTTCCTTGTGATCCTATACACTGGTTAGTTTTGAGGCATTGTTTGTTTCTTATTTGTTTTGTCAACTCAACGCAAGCTAGGATTATCTGAGACAAGGGAACCTCAATTGATGAAATGCCACCATCAGATTGGTCTATAGGTCATTCTATGAGGCATTTTCTTGATTAATAATTGATGTGAGAGGGCCCAGCCCACTGTGGGTGGTACCAACCCCTAGCCAAGCAGCTGAACCTGAAGAAAAGCAGCTGAATGTGAACCTGGAGAACAATCCAGTAAGCAACATTCCTCTATGGTCTCTACTTCAGTTCCTATCTCCAGGTTTCTGTCATGAGCTCCTGCCTTGATTTCCACAGGCTAACCTGTAAGCTGGCATAAACCATTTCCTTGAGGAGTTTTTAGTCAATATTTTATCATAACAACAGAGAGGCGAACCGGGACCACCTTGCATTTTTGCAGTCTGTTTATCTGAGAAAGTTTTTTTCCTCTCAATTCATTTGTGGAATGCTAGTCACTTATGAGGTCACCAATGGTGGAGAATGCTGACAAGCTGATGACACACAGGCTGAAAATGAATTTTACCAAAAATACAAAAGTAATAAATTTATTAACTACACTTTTGTGCGGTCACAGTGACTCCCTGAGAAGGGTGAATGAGCCAGAATTGGCACAGGAAACACCAAGACCAAGTTCTCAGCACAAAGGAGATTCATTTGCCTCAGAAGGACAGGGAATAAAGACAGGAGGCAGAGAATGAGGATGTAGTGATTGTTTGTACTCTACAAATAAAGCTTTCCTGAAGATCAGAGGGCGGGGCTAGCCATTAGTTAGCCCTAACAGAAAGTTCCTATCTATACTTCCTGCACAGACAGGAAGTGATATGGCTGGGTGAAGAGAAGAAGTGAAAAGGCAAGGTAGAGAAAGGAGCTCACTCTCTTTTGGGGCTTAAAGTCATAGAGGTAAGATCTCTAGTGCCTGGCTGCTCTGTTTCTCTGATCTTTCAGCTTTCATCCCCTAATATCTGTCTCTGGGATTTTATTATTAATACCAACTAGAACTCAGCAACATGAGGGGGAAGGGGACCAGGGAGACGGGGGAAGGATATTTGTCCTCTGGATAGAAAGGAGACTGATGTGACCCATAGGCAAATGAGGCAAATGTCAGTTTAAAAAGGGAAGAAGGGAAACCCGTGTTAGGATGAGGTGTTTAATTTTAATCAGACATTTTAATTAGGACAGCCAAAAGGGGCTTTTGATTGCTGGACTTCAATTCTTTGAGCTGGACCTTGGTGGTCAGCCTCAGGTGGAGGAAGTGGCCAAATAAGGAAGTAGACCTTGATGGCTAGCTTTAGGGCTGTACTCTAACAGTTCAGCAAGGCAGAGGGAACGGGAGAGAAGGGCAAGGCCTGCCAGAGTCATGTCTGCCATGTTCAGGCCTACGAGAGCCCTTCATGGGACCCCATTGAATTGCTGGGAGTTAGTAAATATCTCTCTCAGCTGTTGAAGTTATTTACTTTTGTCTCAGGAACCATTCCTGTTGGTTCTGTATTTGAAGGGCAGAGGCTAGATTTCAAAACATTCACTGTCTCTCTTGAGAATGGCATTGGGCTCAGGGGCCATGTGTCATTTGGAAGGTAGGTTGTAAATCTTTGCATATGACCCCACAAGTCACTGGGCTAAGCTAAGTAGTCAGTATCTAATCATTAAAGTGTGAACATTTTTGTTTTAATTTTTGTCTCTACAAATGTCACTGCCTCCATGCCTGGAGTAACTATATTAATTTATTTGTGTGTTTGTATTTTTTTTTTGGTTCAAAATGGAGAGATTGAGAAATTATGTGTAAAAAAAGGTCTCATTTCAAATTCCTGAAGGTGGGGCTATCAGTGTTACTCTCATGGACTTGAGTCTGGAAGGCAGCCACCGACTTTCCAGATGCTCAAGCCTTTTTCAATGAGCTGTACAAGAAAGGAGATAGCTTATTTAAGGAGAGTTTGTGAAACCAAAACAGGAGCCACGTTCTTGTTAAAGAGCCATAGTATTTGGCTTTTGGGGATCCTAGTCTATTTGGATGCACACCTTCCTAAGCCTGGATGGAGGGGGGAGGGCCTTGGACTTCCCACAGGGCAGGCTACCCTGCCCTCTCTTAGGACTGAAGGGGGAGGAGGGAGGGTGAGTGGGGGAGCAGGAGGGAAATGGGAGGAGGGGAGGAAGTGGAAATTTTGAATGGTATTATTTATAAAGCAATTTAAAAAAAGAGCCACAGTATTCATTGCTATTGTTTCCATCCCTTACAAAGGTTTCTGTTTCCTAAGCCTAATGTATACTATGTATACTGCAAACCATCTTTTTCAACCTACACTGAACCTGTGACTTCATGATGTATGGCCACCCCTTTGCCTGGCTGAACTCCGGAACCTGCAATACACAACTCCTCTTTGTCATAGGAAAATGTGTCTTTCCAGATACCTTGGTGACTCCCCTCCCATATAATATATTCTTCACTTAAGTTTATTGCCTCCTTTTTCCCCACAGCTGTTTTCTATCAACCCTAATCGTTCCTGTAAAAGCTAGCTCAAAAGCCCGTGAGAAGCTGCTCTCTGGAATGTGAGAGACAGCCAGCTGGCCAGCTCCTGGTGCCTCTCTAAATAAAGCTTACTTTAATCAAACACTTGTGGTATTGTTTCCCCACTCAGGTCTAACAAGATGCAGAGGAGCTCAGGGGTGTGCCAGATCTTTCCTGCGGGCCCAGTGCCAAGAAAAGGAAGGGGAAGGGACTATGTGACTTTTTAAAAAAAAATTATTTACTTTCATGTGCATTGGTGTTTTGCCTGCATGCATGTTTGTGTAAAGGTGTCGGATTCCCTGGAACTTCAGTTACAGATAGTTGTGAGCTGCCATGTGGGCGCTGGAAATTGAACCAGGGTCCTCTGAAAGGGCAGCCAGTGCTTTTAACCATTGAGCCAAGTCTCCAGTCCCAGATATATTACCTTTTATGAACCATCTACACAGTATCCATCTGTCCCTAATTCCTACTGTTAGGTTTCAAACCTGGGACAGATGGCTGAGGTGTCTATTTAACATATCAAAGTGGACCTGGCCAGAATCCCTCAGTCCTAATCCTGGCTGGCATACCCTGTTGCCTACCCTGAACATTCCAGTCCAGGGGGCTGGGTTGCTCTTCCCTATATAATCCAACCGTTTTGATTCCCCGCTCTCTTTGTACCTTTGGTTCTCCTGGCTGCTGCACCTGGTTCCTCTCTCTTCTCTTTCCCTTCTCCCCCGTCTCCTCACAGGGCCCAGCTCAGTCTGTTCTTGTCCACTCTGGACCCTTAGAGGTCCCGCCTCTGGCTACACTCTCCCACATGCCTATAATAAACTTTCTCCTCCACCATACTTAGGAACAGTCATGTTTCCTTTCCTTTTATTTCTTTATTTTTTCATTCATTTGCTGCCAAACCCCAGAACCAGTCACATCCTTTCCTTTTTACTTCTTTCTTTCATTTGCTTTTCAACAACAGGCTTTTCAAGCACGTGTCCTTGGATGAGAGAAGCTGGGCTATGTTAAGGGCTTCCAGTCTTCTGCTGCTGCCTACTTTCTTGTTTTGGTGCCTAGAATCACCTTCTCCAGCATCATCTAGCCCTCCTTTCTCCTCCAGTGTGACCTCACCTATCCTATGTGGTCTTTCATCTCTGATGTCACATGCTGTCTCCATGGACACGGGGGTCTGGAACGCCCTGAGCATACCTGTGACACTTCTTTGCAGAGGAGGAAGCAGGAATTGCCCAAGTGTTAAAAGCAAGTGTCAGGTCTGGAAAGCCAGGGCCAGGGAAGTGATATAGCTGGGCAGAGAGAGGGATATAAGGTGGGAGGAGATGGGAGCTCAGGATTCAGTCTGAGGTTTCATACAGATGCCATTCAATCAGAGTCATAGAGACAGGATACCCCATTTGGTCTGAGGATTCAGTAGAGGTAAAAAGTCTCTCCAGTGCTTCTCTGATCTTTCAGCATTTACCCTGATATCTGACTCTGAGCTTTTATTAAGGCCAATTAGATTTTGCACCATGTGGCTGTGTTTTGGAAGGAGATCTGCTGGAGATAGAGACAATGGTCTTGTTGATTTGAACTGGATCCACTATCCTGTCACTTTCTGAATGCTCATTGGGGTCTTCGAGGGCACCTGGGTGCTGGCATCACTGTGTCTCCACAGCCTGGGCAGTACCTGCTAGGGTCACGGCAGGGATTCCAGACTTAGGTTGGAGTTTGTGTGCTGGATGAGCTGTGGAGTGTGGTACCCGAGGGTCTTGAGCCTGTATGTCAGAAACATACTAGAAAAGAATATTCTCGGTGTCACACAAGGAAACATACAAGCAAAGCAACCCAGCAAGGCAATTTCTTTTTGTAAAAAGGATGCATCCTGATTCAAACCAGAAAGCAAGCACAGGCAAGGAAGTTAGGGTGGCGGCAGGAAGTTCACTTCGTGTTTATTCTAAAGCAGATGCTGACTGTGTCTCATTCCATTGGTGGGAGCTTTATTTCACATCTCATGTGATTGATCACCTCTGAATCTACTGAAAGAGGAAGCACAAGCTAGTCAAGTCTCGGAAGTGTCCCGAGCTGGGGCAAACAGGCCTTTCACAAGATGCCCCACACCTGTACTCCCTGCACTGGGGAAGCTAAAACAAGAGGAGCAACCCGAAGAGCTCATGGGAGGGAGGAATGAGGACAAAGCATGGTGACACATGTGTGGAAATGCCATAAAACCATTGTCAGGAGGCTGGGCAAATGGCTCAGTGGGTAAGAGAGCTTATTCTGAAAGCTTGAGGACTTGAGTTTGAATCCCCATGACCCACGTAAAGTTAGGCATGGCTGCATTTGCCCATAATCCTAGTCTCAGAAAGCAGATACAAGCAGATCCTGAAAGCTGACTGGCCCATCCAGCCTAGTTAAAATAGCAAGCTTCTGGATCAGAGACTTTGTCTCAAGTAATCAGATAGAGCCTGTCAGAGGGAGACAGTGTCTTGTTTTGACTTCTGAATGGCTGTGCCTGGGTGCGTACACTTACACACTCACATGAATGTACTATAGCACATACCTATCAAGATAAGGTTCTACCATTGACCCATCGATGTCTGGGCTTCAGTCTCATTCTGTAAGGTGGTCTGATAAGTTATTAGAACTGTGTGAAATCCCTTTTAGGGAGACAAGTTCCTCTTATAAAAGAAGGTTTGGCAGAAAAAGGAACTTTCCAAGACTTACCACCTGCGTATGCTCCTTAGAGTCCACAGGTGGGAGGAGAAAACAGACTCCCACAACTTGTACTCTGCCTTTTATTCATATACCTATGGTGGCGTGCTAATAGGGACATGATTGAACACAAAAATTAATTAAATGAATGCTTGAAAAATTAAAGATGTGAGGGGGTCCCTACAGGTGTCATGGTAGGCAGGTAAATGATCCAAGAAGAGGTGAGAATAAAAACTCAGTTCAGCCGAGCTTACTCTGCCAGGCTGGATTAAACTCCTAGAGAGTCTGATGCCTGGCAGTTTATTGCCAGCGTATTTAAACACAGTAGCATTTGGGGAAAGGCAACAATCGCGTCCATTTTGTAAGCTTCCAGTTTGTACTATTAACAGTGTCCTTTGCCTTATAAAAGCTTTTCAATCTCATGAGGTACCCTTTATTAACTGTCGATTTTAGTGCCTATACTATTAGTGTTCTTTCTGTCCAGGAAGCTGTCTCCTGTGTCAATACATCCAAGTTTATTCCCTACTTTTTCTTCCATCGGGTTGAGTGTAACTGGTTTATATGTTGAGGTCTTTGATCCACTTGAACATGAGTTTTGTGCAGTGTGATAAATATGGATCTATTTTCATTCTTCTACACACGGTCATCCAGTTAAATCAGCACCATTAATTGAAAATGTTCTTTCTCCCCCCTTGTGCATTTCTGACTTCTTTATAAAAAAAAAAAATCAGATGTCCATAGATGTGTGAACTTGTGTCTGGGTCTTTGAGTTGATTCCAATGATCGACACGTCTCTTTTTATGCTAATATCATTCAGTTCTTTGATTACTATAGCCCTGTAGTACAGCTTGAAATCAGGGCTGTCTGTATGTAGAAGAATGAAAATAGATCCATATTTATCACCTCAACATAAAACCAGGCAAAGGACACTGTCAATAGGACAAAATGAAAGCTTAAAAAATGCAAAAATATTTTCCTTAACACCACATTCGATGGAGGGTTAATATCCAAAATACATTTAAAAAAACCTCAAGAAACTAGACACCAACAAACCATTCTGCTCCCATACCCCATTTAAGTGCTCTGTAGCGAGAACTCTGGAAAGATCCAGAGCTGCCAGCATGAACTGTGAAGTTTTTGCTGCCAATGCTGAGTCAGGAAGTCTTCTCTTAAAAGAGTCGCTCCTCTGCTTGCCATCGGCAAACAGAGCCTATCTGAAAATATGTGGCTACCAAGAAGCTCCAATTGATTCCCATTTTTGTGGGTCTAGCAGCCTTTTCTAAGCTTTCTTAGGTTTTATGTGAATGTATGTTGCCGAACATTGGGCTCCATTATGTAAAAGGAGATGCTTTTGTTTCCTGGCCACCTAGACCCAAAATAATCACAAAAATATATTAATCATGACACAGTTTGACGGACAGCTCAGGCATATTCCTAGCTACCTACTACATCTTACGTTAACCCATTCTATTATTTTATATTTTACCATGAGGCTCGTGGTTTGTTACCTCGCATCTTGCTTCTTGGGTGGCCACATGGCATCTGCCTGACTCTGCCTTCTTTCTCCTTGCATTCAGTTTAGTTTTCCTGCCTAGCAATATTCTGACCTGCCATAGGCCAAAGCAACTTCTTTATTAACCAATGGTAATAAAACATATTCACAGTATAAAAAAAGGAATCACACATCTTTGAAGAAGCTCACTATGTCCCTGTCCTTTTAGGGTTGTGAGTCTAGTGGGATAAGGGACATTGCTGAATGGGTTATTCACATGACAATGTGTTGAGCACTACAGTGGAAGAAGAGTTGTCAGAGCCCTGCAGGACATCCCTGAGTGCCAGGAGCATGGGTTGCTCATGGAGGCCATGCTCTGCAAGGCAGAGTGTCACAGTACTTTCTGTAGCAGTTGACTCTGGGACTTTTGTGTCCTGGGGAAACAGAGGGCCACCTCCAGTACTTAACTGTAGGTCTTGCTTGCTAAATAGACTCTCAAATTTAGGCTGGAAACTAAGCAGAAAAACCACCTGGGACTATCATTGCTCTGGTGTGGGTAGCATGGTTTCTCCATCTTAGCCTGGGGCTGTGTATGCATCAGCCTCAGTTGCCTGCATCTCTGTGGCTGGTCCTCAGAGGCTCTGTAATTTGTGCAAATGAAGTGGAGACTGGAATTGCCTGTCAACTTTTAATGAGTCCCCAGGTGCCACTAAAAATCCCCCTGCTGTGAGCTCTAGAAAAGCTTGGATGGAATTGGTTTCCTGGGGACTATTATGGAAAGGAAGTTTGGGAGTCTATAAGAAGATGTCCCATCTGACTATTTAAAGCCAGTGGAAACAATTGAACTTTGTTCTGATGTGTCCTCCAGGACGGAAGCCCAGGGGCTTTGCCTGATGGGCATGGAAAGTTTCTAGGCAGGGTTAGAGATGGCAGGTTCTTACAGAGCACTGTAACTGCGGGCACATGAATGCACTGCATCACCTCAGCTGGATTCTCCTGGGCCTTTTGTGTTTAAACTGTGACCCAGCTGAGAAATATTTCTGTTCATGCTTTTCTTTTATTGTGTGCTGCTAGGGATGGAACTCAGGACACAGCATTTTGGCAAACACTTTAGTATTGAGACACACCCTGAGTTATATTCAGCTACTTAAACATGGATCAATTGTCATGGACTGGGCTCGACAAAAATATCTCTTGCCAGGGTAGGAGTGTGAGGTTTTAGAAATATTAGTAAAGATAAGGAAAATGTGGTACATTTACACAATGGAGTACTACACAGCAGAAAAAAATAACGACAGCTTGAATTTTGCAGAAAAATGGATGGAGCTAGAAAACATTATTTTGAGTGAGGTAACCCAGACACAGAAAGACAATTATCACATGTACTCACTCATAGGTGGTTTTTAAACATAAAGCAAAGAAAGCCAGCCTACAAACCACAATCCCAGAGAACTTAGACAACAATGATGACACTAAGAGAGACTTACATAGATCTAACCTACATGGGAAGTAGAAAGTAGAAAAAGACAAGATCTCCTGAGTAAATTGGGAACATGGGGACCTTGGGGGAGGATTAAAGGGGGGAGGGGAGAGGCAGGGAGGGGAGCAGAGAAAAGTGTAGAGCTCATTAAATATCAATAAAAAATGTATTAAAAAGTTAAAAAATACTAGTAAAGAATAGGAAGACACATGTGAAAATAATAAGACAGAAACCATAGAAAGTACTGGGAGGGCATTCCAGCCAATCCTGAAATTATCTGCGTTTATTTTTCCATAGCTTTTATACCCAATATAAACAGGGAGTGGGAAGGATGTAACAAAAGACTTTATTAACATGATACAAAGGACAACTCAAGCAGTCAATCGCTTTAACACTTTGAGACATCAAATCATTACCATTCTATTGTTTAGGCAGTGAAGCTGCTTTAGACAATGTATCCTGAAGGCAACGACTCCCCAGGTGACCTCATAGTTACAAAAGAAGGAGCAGAAGTGCACTCTCATATCCTGACCACCTGTCAGGATGGCATGGACCTACCTGCTAAGAGCTATCTTAATGTCAAAAGAATCAACTAATTACATCCTGAGTTGGCACCTGCAACTATACTTGTCAACCACTTAGAGCAACCTCCAACTCTCTGACCGTCAGACAAGGTAGAAATAGGCTCGCATTTTTGGGCCTCCACAATTAGTAGCCAGGCATTACTACAATAATCAGATTAGGGATCAAGAACAACTATGATCCCTATACTAAATTTTGTAGTACATAGCATGCAAGAACAGAGAGGAATAGGTGGGGGGGGGTCGCTTTTTCCAATAGTGTAGTCAATGATTAATTACCCATGCTCTAATAAATAAATGACTTCATATCCATGTTCACTAAAGCGATCCCAATAAAACTCAATGAGTCATTAAAGGAAAACAATACCAAAAACCAGACACAGCATTGTCACGGTGAGGATCCCAAATGAGGATCTGCCTACTGTCCTTTGACGTATTGAAGGTGTTCTAGGAAAAAAAAATATATCATACACTCTGCTGAAACGTCTATATCTTAGAAATGTCTTGTGCTTTCTGTCCTCTCCAGCTGCTGTGAATAGAGGGAAATGTGAGCAGAAGCAGATTAAAAGAAAGGCAATAACAAGTACCTCAGGAGAGCTGCAGTACTGAAATGAGGTTATTAATCTGTGGTACGACAAGACAGTGTAGTAAGAGGACAAACCTCCCCCAAATGCAACGCCTACACTACAATTCTTCAATTAAAGACATGAGTATTCGGAAGACCAATAAATCAGCCTGCCTTCATCTTATGGTAAACACACACACACACACACACACACAAAAGAAAAAAAGAAAAGAAAACCCGACAACAAATGCTTGACTTGTTAGGTTTAATAAACTTAGAAATGTAGTTTTCACACACTGCAGAATCCCAGAATGAGAGAAGTTTTGGGATTAGAATGGAGGTCAAGGCGGTGGAAATGTTCCTCAGTTTAAAAGGTTTTCTGAGCTTGAGACTGGCCTCCATCCTGCCCAGACACTTCCCCTTAGCTGTCTATTGTTCAAGAGAGTAAGTCCTGCTAGGTTGGAGGACAATGCAGGGCCTGTGAACAGCCAGAGGAAGTCAGTGGTCTTGGCCCAAGGACATCTCAGCCCCCATCCCTCCTCCAGACCCCAACTGTTGGTTCCCTGTTGTCCTCCAGCGCCTTCTGCTGGTATTCGGCGAGCCTCCAGCACAGGCGACTGCTCTTTTTATTCTGGGATCTACAGAGGTAGGTGGATGGGTGGGATGATCCATCCAAGTTTAGTGGTCATTGTGGGCTCAATGGCTCCACCCGCAGCCACAGCCCGCCCTCCGCGCGCAGGATCAGCTCCGGCTGCCTGCGGGGCTCCTGGTTGTCAGGCAGGACACGGAATCGCAGCAGTGTGAGTGCCAGCGCCACCTTCATCTCGCTCATGGCGAAAGTCTGTCCTATGCAGTTCCTGCGGGAGGGCGAGGTGGGAACTTTGACTGTATCCTGGATCTTATTCAGGACCCACCGGTCACTGAAACTTGGCCTAGGTACCTTCCGCATCTGGTCAGCCAGCTGGAGGGACACCCAAGGGCAACTAACAGATTCGGGATTCCTCGTCCACATCTACATTCTGTATCCCATGAACCTCAGTCAGACTCAGAGGCCAACTGAAACTATCAGCTGGGTAGCGCATGAGCACAGGGTTGTGGTTCTTGGACCTTCCCAACCCCGACACTGCACATCTTTGCTTAACCTGCGACAATGCAGGGACGAGACCTAGATCCTGACTGTCCCAAATTTCCATCTTCTCCATCTTTCCTAAACCTTTGCCTCATCACCTCAAGCCCTCTGGCCTCACCTGGGCCCAGCGGAGAAGGGAATAAAAGCCAGAGGTGACCTGTCCTTGATGTTCTCTGGATCAAAGCGGAAGGGGTCATACACCTGAAAGAGACAATGAATGGCATCTCCAAGCACAGCCAGAGACAGAGTCCTGAGTATGGCAGGGAAGGCAAGTTCTGATTTCCCCAGCTAAAACCTGCTCCTTCCGCTGGGATCATTGTGGAGAAAAAGAATGGGGAAGGGCGGTTGCAGCACCTCAGGGTCAGGCCACACAGTTGGGTTGTGGTGGGTCCCGAAAATACTGATAATGCAGATGACACCTGTGGTGAAGTGGGGCCAGGGGGTTAGCCAGCTGCTGAATAAACTTTACTGTGTGCCCAGGTCCCTCCTTCCCTGTCCCGTGGGCACCTTTAGGGATGACCCGGCCATCTGGGAGACCAATGTCCTGGGTGCAGCGACGGGAGATCACTGTGACCGGAGGATGCAGCCGCAGACTCTCCTTGATGCACATGGTCAGGAAGGGCAGCTGGGCCAGGTCGTCCCTGAAGAAGCCAACACAAAATTACCAGGAGTGAAACAGAGACCATGAGGCCCTGTATTGCCCACATAACCTTTCCCCCACAGTCTTAAAATATCCCCACGAAAAGAAGAGACTTAGGAAAGTAGTGGAGAGAATTTAGCCAGGTATCTTTAGAAACTTTTTCTGAAGTAAACATGTCCAAATGTCTACCATAAAAAAGGAACTCAACTAATGCCTTTTAAAAAGAAATCTTCCTTTGGTAAGGCCAAAATCAAAGAACTAAGAGACAACACAGACATCATGTTTGCCCTTCTATTTTCTCTTTCTTTCTTTCTTTCTTTCTTTCTTTCTTTCTTTCTTTCTTCCTTTCTTTTCTTTTCTTTTCTTTCTTTCTTCCTTTCTTTTTATTTTTGACAGCCCTGGCTGTCCTGGAAGTCGATCTGTAGACCAGGCTGGCCTCAAAGTCACAGATCCATCTGCCTTTGCCTCCAGAGTGCTGGGATTGAAGGCGGGCACCACTACTGCCTGGCTGTGCTTGCCCTTTATCACCTTTCTCTATCTGCTTCTGCTGCCTCTGTTTGAGTCTCTCCCTCCCCGCTCACATCCTTGTATCCACACTGTCTTCTTTTTATCTCTGTTCCCACCCTGCTCCTTCACAGGCAAGCTCTCCATCCTTTCTTCACTTTCCCCTTTCTCCTCCCTCCTTTCATTCTCCAACTTCTTTTTCTCCTGTTCCCCCTCCTCCCTATGCCCACCACACTTCCTTCTTTCTCCTACACTCTCCCTATCCTTTAATCACAACCCTATCTAAGCTATTTCTCCTTTTTTTCCCTATTCCTCTTCTCTTTCCAATTCCCCTCCCCCTCGTTGTGTAACAAATTTGTCCAGACTAAGACATTCCATCCCAGGGGGAGCTCCAAAAGACTCAGGTTGTACACAAAACTTCTAGGGCTCAAGGTGTGAACAACTCACAAGTCTTAGGAAATTCCTGAAACCTAAGCGATCCTCAAGGTTAGGTAAAAAGTAATAACTTCTGGACAGAGAGTTCTGGGAATGCAGCTTTTTTTGAGTCCTCATCCACATTAGGGTGGGGTTTTCACTGATACCCTCATTCAAACTGATGTGAGACATTCTAATAAACCCATTGTTTCGCTAAATTGGCCTTTCATAGAATCATTTCTTTGGTCTGTTGTCCAGGAGGACAAATAGATATTTGCTCACATCTTCCCAAGAAAAGTCACACAACACCACTCCTCTTGCCTCTATCCCTTCCCACCACCTCTACTTCTCCTCACATGGATCTACAGCCCTGTACCTGAGTACCAACTGGATATCTCCTACTCCCCATTAAAGGTTCTAGATCGAAACAGATCCTTTAACCCAGGCTTGCTTCTCTTACTCTAAATCTCACAGCTGCTAGTGTGTCCTGAGAGTGCCCTGATGCAGGACTGTCCTCCAGTCAGGCTTGGAGCTCCTGACAGCATATCCTTCAGCTGCGTCCTTAGCACAGGATAGCTGCTCATAAAGTTGTCATGAGAAGGCATTATGGGAGGATTTGCTGAGGCATGAATGATGCAACAGATTTCACAGCACACTGACAATGACTTTTGCCCCCATGTGTCCCTTATGAATTCCTATTCTCACAGGAAATAGGGAACAGAAGAGCAAACAGACAGAGAGGTAAGACAATAAAAACATGCTATATGAGACAAGGGGGAAAGAGGAGGGAAAGTTTATATACATTGATTTTCTGCAAAGTGACATCATCTGCTCTTACACACTACTATATTGTCAGTAATTCTCTTACAAGTTCAAATCTTTCTGTCTCGAAGCACAAAACTTCTTCTTTTTAATGAGGTAAGTACTATTCTCACCATTAAATAATGGAAGAATCAGCAAAAGAGCCCCTCTGCCTCCTGAGGAGTGGAGCCAGGAGAAGGATGCATTAATATATTAATATGCTCACCACTCAATCTCTGTAGACTTGCGGTTCTTCAGCAGCTCCCGCACCTCCTGCCGGCAGCGCTCCTGGTATTCCGGGTGTCTCGCCAGGTTGTACAGGATCCAGGAGAGCCCACTGGCCGTGGTATCATGACCTGAGGGGCAGATAGGTGGGCTTGGATCTCAGAGTCACTTCAACACCACAAAGTGGGCAGCAGCCAGGTAGGGAGGGACCCAGGAAGGATAAGAAAAAGGGAAGACAGATAATAGTGGAATTTTAGGGTCCATTCAATATGTTCCCAAAATGGAGACTATTGCTCCCTCTATAGTCCCACACTGGGACCCTTACCCTCAAACATGAAGGTGTCAGCCTCTGCTCTGATGTCCTCATCTGACAGCTGCTTTCCATCTTCATCCTGGAGACAATGCAAGACTCCAGATCACAGAAGTTCTGAACCTATGTCTAACCTGAGACAGCTCTTTAAGATCCATATACCAAGCCCACTGCACCTCTGTACCTCTCTTGATTATCGTCACAGTTCCTCACACCCCAGGGATAGTTCTTGACTGTGCTATTTCCTGTTTGTTTTTGAAATGGGTGACTACTGGCTATATCACAATTTCTCTATGTAACCTTGCATATAGGATGATTGCACGGCAGAATTCCTTTGAAACTGGAGAATAAACATTACCCTCAAGACCCTGCATCTTCTCTTAGGAGGGGAGTAGAACTCTCTCTGTCAATCCTTCCGTAATTGTTTGATAGGAATAGAATCTGCCTTGTCAGCATGGGCAATGTTACCCACTTTGGGACAGAAAGGGTTGAACTGACAGGATAAACAGTGGCATAAACATTTATGACAATGTGTGAATGCAGATGATGTCTCCTTACATATGACCAGTAACTAGACTTCCCCTCTTTTTCTTTTCACTTTCAAATATTTTTCATATGTTTTCCTACCCTGGGTGCTTTATCCTGCATCCAATTCCTACTGTACTTGCTTGTTTCATTCTTGGGTGCTACATGCAGAAAATTTATCTTAACTCCTCTGGAGGGTTTTAGGATTACATACCTGTAGAATTTACCTGTGATTGGAGAAAACTTGCTTACATTACAGAATAAAGTCCTCTTTCAAAGTGCAAAATTATATGTTCATGAAAATGCCGTAATGAAACAAGTTAGTTTGCACACTCAAAAATTAATTTGAAATGTCCCCTCATGCTTATTTGTCTTATATTCTCTTACCCTCCCAACATTAATTCTTCCCTGCACTCCCCTCTCCTCTTCTTCTCTCCATGTCCTTCTCCCCTTTCACCTCTCTCCTTTTGCATCTGTTCATACTCCCTGAAACAAAGGAGGCACAGATGTGCCAACTCTGCTGTGAAACTTGCAAGATTCATAATGTAGTGGGTTTTCTCCTGTGGTGTAAAATCTTCTGGACACACCTGATGTAAAATCATGACATCACCTGAGAAGGGAGGATCTGGGCATAGGAAGCCATTCTTATAATCCTAATCTGGCTGCTGGTATTATTGAGGATAACAGATGGGTTGCCCTGGCCATTCAGGTGCACAGTTCTAGCCATACATACAGACATGAATATGATTTCTCAACCACACATTAAGTTACAAATAGAGTGAAGTCTTATGTCCTTCAGTTTCAGATCCGGCAGGCATATGCTGACCAAACACTGATTTTATCTCTATAATATTTCTTTCTAGCTTGCCCTTCTTTTCCATGCCTTCCATGGCCCCTAGGTATCTCTACATCAAGCCTCAAATCTGAAATGTCTTTTGATCCCAATCGCGTATTTGACTCCATCATTCATCCTACCACTTAAAGCCAAGAATGTGACAATTGAATGTAGTCCCATGACTTGGAAAGTTGGGATAGGAGGATCCATTTACTAGCAACACAGTGAGACTGACCTCTAAAAATGCTAACTAGATCTAAGTGATGTGGCACACATCTGTGATTCCAGAAAGTGCAAGGTGAGGGAAGGAAGAACATGAGATTGAGGTCAGTCGGGGCTGTTTAGTGAGACTCTATCTAAAAATTACCCTCACAAACAAAAAGATAGCTATTTAATGATTTAATAATTTAATAATTATTTTGAGATAGGGTTTCACCATGTAGACCAGGCTGGCCTCAAACTCTTCCTGCCACTACCTCTGGAGTGCTGGGATTAAAGATGTGCACCATCATGTTCAATGAATTAAGTTTAAACAGCTCCATTCCACCTCCTGAGAACCCACCTTGGCCAGCAGCAGCACATCAATGAAATCTAAAGTCTTGGCCTTGGCCTTGGCCTTGAGGACATCATCACCATCCTTACTGGGAAGAGCACGTCGCCGATCCTGGATGACAGCGTCTGTGAAGTCGTGCACCAGGCGGCAGGCCTTATGGAAGCGCATCCCATTAGGGGTGAGCTGATAAAGTGAGTCTACATGCAGAAGCAACTGCTGGTACCGTTTGGACACCAAAGCACTGAGTTCCAAGATGGCAGAAATATACTCACTGGACTTTCTGTATGAGTAGAGCATGAAGAGAAGAAACACAACTCAACCCAACTGAAGCCCAAGAAGCATCTCTCAACCACAAATGGGAATTACTTGCCAACAAGATGTTCAGTCGTCAGAAACAGATGGCCACACAAATACATGCCTGCCATTAGTTATAAGATTTGACTATAAAGTCTCTTATCTCTCTGTATCCCATCCTCATGAGCCTCCATGTCTCAAGGCATCTGGAGTGCAGCACAGACATCATGCCTCTCATTTCTCTCTGACCCTAGATCTAGTTCTGACCCACCTGCTTCCCAGTATTTTCCACTAGTTAAGACCTTATTTTCTTCCAGTCTCTCCTACAGGGCTCCTGCTTTCAGTGACAATTTCACCTTGTTTCTACAAGACGGTCAGTGTCTACAAAACTCTGATATGTCCATTTACCGTGGTTCGGGACTGTTTCCCAAATGTCCATCTCTGTGGATGTTAGAAAATGGCAGAACCATTAAGAAATAGGACTTAATAGAAGCTGGCTACACATTGTAAGTGTGCCTTGGAGAGGATGTTAGGACCTGATCTTTTACTGTCTCTCTCTCTCTACTTCCCAACTGCCATGAAACAAACACTTTTTCTAACACATGCTCCCACCAAAACAACAGAGTCAAAGAACCATCAACAAGGCCAAGTGGTGGTGGCACACACCTTTAATCCCAGCACTTGGGAGGCAGAGGCAGGTCTCTGTGAGTTCAAGGTCAGCCTGGTCTACAAAGCAAGTTCCAGGATTGTTACACAGAGAAACCCTGTCTCAAAAAAACAAAATGAAAAAAAAAAGAACCATCAACAAAAGTCTATGAAACTATGAGTCAAAAATAAATCCATCTTCTGATTAAGTCAATACCCTCAGAAATGTTGTCACAGTAACAGAAGTTACTACAAATACAAATACCCTTGGTAGAAACTATAGGAGAAAGTTTCCACCTTTGTCTGGCTTTTGTGTCCTTATAGTTTAGTCCCTATGTGGGTGTATACTGATTGTCGACTTGAAAAGATCTAGAATTACCTTGTAGACAAATTTCTGAGCACACCTGGATTCTCTAGATTGGCTTAATTGAGGTGAGAATACTCATCTTAATAAGAGCAGCACTGTGTCATGGCTGGGCTTTCAGAAGACAGCAAAAGGAGAAAGCTAGTTAGCATAACCATTCACTGCTCTCTGCTTCCTGGCTATGGATACAATGTGACTATCACCCCCACACTCCTACACCAGTAAGTTCCCTACAGTGATGGACTTCCCCTCAACTTCAACCCAAGACAAATCCTTCCTTCTTTAATTTTTGTTGTATAAACAAGAAACACAAGTAATGTGCAAATTGGTACCAGAAGTGGGGTCATAACTGGAATAACCCTGAACATGTGATTCTTAGGCCTTTGAAACTTGTTCTGTAGAAGGAATGTAGAAGAATTTGAAATGCTGATCCAGAAAAGCCCTTAAATCCTGTAAGGGGAACTTAAAGGAAAATTCTGATAGGAGTTTGGTAGATCAGAATATGAAAAAAAATGCAGACAATAGAGACCTAGATCATGTAGGATTTTCATGTAGGGGGGAGACTCTGTCGGGAGCTAGAATAGAGTCCATTCTTGCTACTTTTCTGGCAACAAATTTGGCTTCTTTCTACCCATGTCCTAAGAACTTGTGTGGGGTGACAAAAGGTGTTAGACCTTTAGAGTGAAGAAAATTTCAAGATAGCATAGCATTCAGGATATGAAATGGCTTCTGCTCTCCACCTGTTTTTATATATACAATGGGAAGCAGGTTTCAGACCACACAAAAAGGAGAAAACTAGTTGAGCATAAGCATTCATTAGTCTTTGCTTCCTGACTGCAGACACAGTGTAGCCAGCCATTGCCCTGCCCTCCTTGCCATGATGGAGCTTCCCTCAGAGTGACCTGAAATAAACTCTTCCTTAAATTGCTTCTATCAGTTATTTTGTTGCAGCAATGAGGAAAGGATCTAATCCAATAAGTGTCAACCTGCCAATCTCATGTCTAAGGTTCCTTCTCCATGCCAGATTTACATGATCTACTACTCATCTGCATCCCTGGATCTTGTTCTAAATCATGTCCTCCAGGGAGTCCCCACTTTTCCTACTGCTAGCCATCACTCTCACACCTCCTCCCTTAGGTCCACGTTCTCAGGCCAGTGGGAAGAACTCACTCCTGGCAGTTGCTATCAAAGCTGAAGACACACTTCTGTAGACTGTCCAAGGTCATCAGGCTGATGTTCTCAAACATGTCCAGACGGGCACTGCCACCTGAGGCCAAGCGCTGCCACTTGGCCTTTACAGAAAAGAAACAGTATCATAATCAGGACTCAGCTCCTTGAGACTCTGCCCAACCACAGCCACAGGAATGGATACCCAAAATCAGCATTCCAGGTCTCTGCTCCAGACACTTGACCCCAGGGACAACCAGGCTTGAGTGAAACTGTTATGTTGGGGAGGAAGACCTAAGGCTGAAGATCAGAAGATGTGAGTTTAAGCCTCATCTTTGATGTCCATGCTCTGTGCATCCTCAGTTAGCTCATTGCCCTCTGTTTCACATGCCACGTCTTCAGCAAGAAGTTGATCTGACTGTATCTGATAAACCACGATGGAGCCCATGTGCCACTGTTTCTAGATCACTTATTATCTGGGCATAGTGGGACAAGTTCCTTTATCCTTCCAAACTTCAGGTTCACCCTAATGAGGAAAAGGTAACCTCTATCTTACAGATTTGCTAAAAATTTAATTTGTGGCATAAATTATGGAATTAGATCATGACCATCAGCTCCAGAAGTGCTATGACTGCAATAAATGGTATTATTCCTTATCTTTAGTGCCATAAGTTGGGCTCAAAGCTATCTCTATGTCAACTATGACAGACTTTCATTGTTTTATAAGTATCCTTACTAAGTATTCCATACATAAACCATCCCAATATTCTTTTTCTTTTTTGGTTTTTCAAGACAGGGTTTCTCTGTATCGCCCTGGCTGTCCTGGAACTCACTGCTTAGAGCACGCTGGCCTCAAATTCACAGAGCTCTGCCTGTCTCTGTCTCCCACGTGCTGGGATTAAAGGCATGTGTCACCACTCCTGGCCTCATTCCAATGTTCTTAACGTGGACTATTTTATATATACTTGCAGAAACCCTTGAGAGATCCAGTGATATTCTCCATGGGCAAATATCAGGCTTGCTTCAACTTGCTATAAAAGCAGATTCCCTAAAACTAAGTAATGCAATGTAGGTCATGGGTTGCATCTGTTGAAGCCCACCTGTGATGCCCCTATGGAATTTAGATGCTTTCAAGAAAGAACAGAAGCTAGGAAGATGCACAGTGAGTAACTGGCTATCTTTTGTATTTAAACAAGGAATCTTGTGTGGTCAACAAAATGAGCAACCAGCAAGCAAGTAGAAAAGGAAACTGTTGGCCCTTCATTTGACACTTGCCCCTGTGCCTGTTTTGTTCCTCAACCCAGTGTAACATGAGTTTTCAGCAATGTCCATTACAAAGTTGAGCGTATTCTATCACCCTTTGCTTTTGTGTTAGATTTATGACTTTAACTACTATAATCTAGGAGAAGGAAAGGAGCTATAACTTCAATGTAACCCAAACTTCAAGTGACTTCCAGCTTCTCTTCTGTGGAAATGTGTGCCATAGAAGCAAGCCCAGGATGCTTCTGGAGAGAGAGAACCTTAGAGACCAGAGTCCAGTCTGTCCTGCTGAGACCATGCTAAGTTATCTTGAAGCTGGCCAAGTCCCCAAATCAGAGAATTATGCTGGTATCAGACAAGCTGACCCACAGCTTATCATATGCCACAAATGGCCTAAACTCTGTCCAGAAGAACCAATCCCCTGACCTACATCTCTATTAGCAATATCAGACCTCATTGTTTGCAAACTGGTGTGTGTGGCAGTGCCTTGCTCCTTATTGGCAGTTTCTATATAGTTCTCATAAAATCGCATTTAGTTTTCAGGGCAACCATCTGATAAAAATAGAAACTAACTCTATAAGCACTCACCATGTGGGAAGATATGACTCTATAGTATCATCCTGGACACAACATGGAGAGACAAATAAAATAAAACATGGCTGCACTGTTACCCTGTAGAGTACAGACCAGATCTATCTGAGGCCAAGTCCCTTCTTCCAGAGAGGCTGGGTTCTGGGGACTCACATGCATGATGTTGGTGCTGTCATTGAAAATCTTCACATAGGGCTTCAGGATGTTGAAATGGAAGGCAGGGGTCAGCATACGACGGTGGCGGCTCCACTTGTCACCAGCACTCACCAAGAGCCCATCCCCTGGGAGGGAAGCATGGCAATGAGCAATGGTGGCATGTCCCCCACCCACCTCCAAGGATGTCCCTAGGCCCTTCATCTGCAGCTACTTACCCAGCCAGGGTTTCAGGAAGGTGTAGAAGATTACTTCCTTTGGGGCAACTGCAACTGACATAAATAAGAATGATTAGGGGCCATGGAGAGGCTAAGACATGAACTTGCAGAGCGTGTGGGCACCTCAGTGAGGTGTGTGCATGTTTGCCCCAAACCCAGCATGTCAGAGTTAGAGATCTAGACATCGGAAGCAGAGAAGAGAAGGAAGAAACATGATACAAGGTGAGACAGCCTCAGTTCACCTCAGGATCCCTTCACTTGGCTTCAACATAGTCTACCATGTCTGCCCGTCAAGTGTAGCACAACAGTCTACAGACCTAACACAGCTGTCCATCACTGAGTGCTGTGACATCTCCTGACACAGACATGTGTCATGGACATATATGGGGTAACATGGGCTAACATGGCCTACACACACATGACCTGCCCTAAATGATCCTATCTGCTGCTAAATGGACAGAGATGGTCTGATACATCCCAGTGTGCCCCATAGGCAGGTCCCAGACAAGAGCTTAAAATAGTCACAATATTTTCACAGATATGGCATTGGTGTGATGCAATCAGACATCAGACCCACCTCAAACAAGAAATCTCGGTCATATTTCTATGCTAGTGGGACTCTAGGTAATAAATGCCAAATAACCTCCCAAGCACTTGGTATTTGGTATCCTTTGCTGAAGCAAGAGAGAAAGATAATTTCAAACAACTGCTCAGGCAAGAAACAGATGTTCTGCAAGTGTCCACAGCTCTCTGTGAGCCCCAGATAGGGCCATAGTCATGATTATACCTGGTTGATACCTGGGACAATATGAAACACCCCAACCAGATCATGTTTTGAAAGATTTAGTCCTCAGATGCTGCCTCTATTTGGAAGATTCTAGAAGTTTTAGGAAGTGGAGTTTAGCTGGAAAAAGGTCACTGAAGTAAACCCTTCGAAACATTGAATTGAGTTCCCTCCTCCCCGCTTTCCTCCCTCTATCTACCCATGATAATATGTCCATTTCTCTTTTATTATGAAGGTCTCTGAACCACATCAAAACCAATCTTTGCTGATTTAAGTTGTGCTAACAACAGCAACAAAAAGAGCTGCTACACCAGGTGAAATCAGGAGACAGACACATCAGTCAAGCTTCATACTGAAATATAGGTGAGGCAGTGGCAAGGGAATCACCAGAGTCCCTCTGCCTGCATCCCAGGATTGTGTACCCACTGGAGGCAGCATAGAGACCTTAGCAATGGGCAAACAGGCTGGTTCAATGTTCACCTGGATCGGAAAACAGGAGCCCCTTTGAGGTTTGATGGACAATGTAGATAACCACCTGCCAGGACTCCATTCATCAGTAGCATACATCTTCAATGGTGCACACCATGCCATGGGTGCCCAGGATACCTTTCTCTTAGCTCTGAATGGAGATGAGAAGAAAGGGGTCCTACATTCTCTAGGCTTTCCAATAAAAGAATTACCAAGGCAGGGGGCCAGAGTGAGCCCTGAGAATTCTACCCAGCACTCTCACCCTCTGTGCTGATCCTTGCTCGGGCTTCCTCCTGACAACTTCAGTGAAAAGTAGAGAAATCCAAGAGAGAGAAGGACTGGGCTGCTTCAGGAATCTCACAGAAGCATGAATGCGGAGACTAGAAGCCTTCCATTTCCCACAGCCACACCACTGCCAGTTTTCCCCAAGTACCTGAGGCACTGAGGACAGATCGAATGATGTCAGGGTGGCACAGAGTGATGATAGGGAGGATGGGACCCATCCATGTCCTGAAGCCCTGGGGATAGGTGGCCACCAGCTTAGTCACTTCCTTTAGACCCTGCTCGGTGGGTGTGACCTATAAGCAAGATAGGAGCAGTCACCTCCTGGGATGGTTTGTCAGGGGTCAAGTGAATTATGCTTATGAGATGCTCAGAAAGCTGAAACCACATGACTTCCGGGTATCTCCATGGTGGCGTTTCCAGAAGGCATTGATGTTTTCATCAGTAGTCTCAGTCAGGATGACACACCTTCCACAGGGTGGGCAGCACCGTCCATTCCATTGAGGAACTGTATAGAGCAGTGGCTCTCAACCTTCCTAATGCTGCAATCCTTTTATACAGTTCCTCATGTTGTGGTGTCCTCCAATCATAAAATTATTTTTATTGCTATGTCATAACTGTAATTTTGCTTCTGTTATGATTTGTAATGTAAATATCTGATATGCAGGATATCTAATATGTGACCACCCCCCAAGTGGTCTTGATCCTTCTGATTAAGAACCACTGGTATAGAGCAATAGATAGAGAAAGGGAAAATTCACTCCCATCTCCAGACTGGGGTACCCATCTTCTTCTGCCCACAAGTCCAGGTCCTTGACTTTTGCACTCTAACCCATCCCACAGGATCGCTCCTCCCCTAAAAATCTCCCGTACAAAGGATGTCAAACCTTTGGTATCAGATTGAATTAAATACAGCCTGACTTCCCAGTCTTCCACTTTGCCGATGGCACATTGTAGCATGCTCAGAATTCATAATTAAATAAGCCAGTGACCATACCACAATGTACCCTCTCTCTGCCCTCACCCTCATGTGGATATATATGATACATTATTTAATGATATACATAATGTGTTATATAGGGCTTATATATCTATTATGTATTTGTCTATATAGCCACATAAATATATATATACTTACATAACTATATGAATAAAATCATGTGCTGCGTAATGATGTTCTTATCACTGTCACACTGCATATGTGTGTGACCATGGTCCTATAAGATCATAATGGACCTGAAGAATTCCCATGCGTAGTACTTTGTATGGATGGATGGATGTCGTGAGCTTTGCTATTTGCAGATGAAGCAGCTGAGACCAAGTCATCCAAAGGAGAGGATAGACTTGGTCAAAATCCAAGGGGTGTGTCTCAAAGGAAGGTGTGTGAAAGGGCAAGTGGGTGACTCTTGTCCTGCTAGGGCAGCATGACTCATGGGTTCATCTCAGGGGAGAACTGCAAGCTTTAAAAAAAGGGGGAGGGGGCTTCAGGAACAGGAGGCAGGAAGACAGGCCATAGCTCTCTTGTTCTATGTGTGGTGGGAGAATGATACCAAAGACTATTCCCCGAAAAACACAAAAGGCCAGAGATGGACTGGCAGAAAAATGTCACTGACCTTGGACAGGGCTTCCCAGGAGGCCTCAAGTCCACCAGCGGACAGTGGGAACACCAGGGGTCCTCACTCTGTGTGACCCACCCTGGAAACCCTTCAGTGTACACCAGTGTAAGAAAGACAGAGCAGAGATTAATCTAGAGCTAACTCAGGGTGGAAGACGGAATAAGCGAAAAGCTAGGGAAGGATATTGGAGGACTCCGGGCTACTGCCTCCCTGAGCCCCATTCCTAGTGCATTCACTCCTAAATAGGAGAGCCACAATCTGCTGCCACACTCACCATGCCCAGGTGACCCAAGAACCAATTTCGCTTTCGGGGCTGAGGGAAACCACGAAGATGACGATATGTGCCATAGATCTGAGCCAGGACACGGGCCAAGAGCCAGGAAGTTCCGATGAGCAGCACAAGCAGCCATGGTGAGGATGCCTCCAGGCTCAATCCCAGCCAGGACAGGTCCAATTGTGGCATCCTGTGGGGCGGATGGACAGAGAGATTCAGAGGCATGGAAGCGGTATGGGGCCCTCAGGGATAGTGGACAGGGGTAGGGAGAGTGAGGGCTGTCGGTAGGAGGAGCGGTCCATGGGGAGGAGAGAAGCAGTAAGAAGAGGAGAGACAAGAGTTCCCCGGGGCTATTACTACCTGGAAGTGGACAGAGTCACTGTGGCTTTTGGGTTTCAGACAGCTGGCTAACTACAGATAAATAGTCGGGCTCAGAGCTCTCTCTAACCCAGTACAGGACCCTACAACTCTACCTCCCTCGGCCTGGCACCTCCCCTCAGGAACAGTGTGTTTCCCAGACTTCTTCACCCTCCTCTAGAGCTGGTTTTATTCCTGGCTTCTGCCCTGGAGGAGGTGATGGGAGGCTGGGCTCAGCTGTGTCAGCCAATCCTTTACTGGCTCTTCTGCTTCCTCCCCTCCTGGGAAGATGGCCAAAATGAGGGGTGCTGGTCAGCATGCTACAGAGCAGAATCAATTCAGGTGCACACAGCACGGGTGCGGCCAGATCTTAGGACTTGGCTCTTCTGACACAGTGGAGGCCAGGGGTGGTGAGATTTGGGGGTGGGCAAGATCTTGAGGAGAGCAGAGGTGAGTCTGAGCCCCACATTTATTACTGCCCCTGCTCTTCCAAGAATAAAGAACATCTAATAAAATCATTAACAGGAGTTCAGGTGCCAGGGCAACGGAGACAGGCCAGGACTGTCACAGACCATCTCCCAAGGTCCTCTGCACTGAGCTGCTCTGACAGCAGGCACCATTCATTTTTAAAAATGAATACATAGTATTTTTTATTAATTTTTTGGGAATTTCATACATGAATAAATTGTATTTTGATCAGATTCAACTACTACTCTTCTACTTTATTCCTTGCAGATCAGCTCCCCACACCTCCCTCCTTTTTAAAAAATAGATGTAAGGCCTACTGGGGGCAGAAGGCCTTCCAGAGCCCAGATCCCCTAAAGAAAACTGACTTTCCCTCCACCCGCACCTGACAATAGCTCCTCAGCTGGGGCTTCAAGGTCCCATCCCCAGTGCTGGAATGTTGACTGCCTTGATCTTGAACAGGTCTTGTACAGGCAATGGCAATTGCTGTGTGTTCATGAGGTTAGAAGTTCTGTCGTATCCAGAAGGCATTGTTGGTCCCAGACTTCTGGCTCTTACGATCATCAACTTCCAAAAGGATCCTTGATTCTTGCAGATGTGGCTATGATATAGGTGTCCATTTATTCTCTGCACTTTAACCAGCCGTGAGTCACTATATGAAGTGCTGTCCATGACACAAACTTCTCTAGTGAGATCTTTCATGGCACAAAGCTGGGAGACTCCAGGATTTCCTCTGCCTACCAGGGGCACAGGCAAAATTCAAATCCCACTCTGAAGAAGCCCAGAGTCTGGAGAAAGACAGGATTCTTGGGGTAGGATCAAAGGATGCAGCCCTATGATTTCCCAGGTCAGATTCCAAGGATCAGTTGGAAGAACTGTGGAGGCCACAGATGTGAGCCTGTTCTGCCTTGACTAAAGGTCAGAGAGTCTGAGCTTGTTTTCACTCTTTCAAAGTTGTTGAAAACAGATGAGGCTACAAAATAGAAACCCTGACCTAGGGTGTAGTTACTTCCTGTTTTGGACATTAAGATGGTCCATAGAAGTGGATCCACTCCACCCTGACCGGAAGTCAGAGAATTCAAGCCTATTCCTGATCCTTCATTTTAAAATAGGAGGTTTGACATAGCAAGTGGCCGCCTACAGGATACTTGGTTTAGGGTGTATTTACTACATATACTGCCCAAAACAACAGAATGTTTTACTCAGGAAATAATGACTTGGTGTCTCAAGTACTGAAGCAAAGTACAGTACTTTGTGTGCTGTTAAAGCAGTCTTTGCCTTCTTCCCCCACTTTTGTATTGGGCATAAAAGCACATGAAAAATAAACACAGGTGGATTCAGTATTCATGGAGTTGCCCTCCTGGTACTATCCTATGTCTCATTCTTTTGTATCTCTGTTCCTCCTACCCAACATTTCTTTTTTTAAAAAAATTATTCTTTTTTTAATATTTATTTATTTATTTATTATGTATACAATATTCTGTCTGCGTGTATGCCTGCAGGCCAGAAGAGGGCACCATTACAGATGGTTGTGAGCCACCGTGTGGTTGCTGGGAATTGAACTCAGGACCTTTGGAAGAGCAGGCAGTGCTCTTAACCTCTGAGCCATCTCTCCAGCCTCCTCACCCAACATTTCTAACCCACACACCCCTACCCTGGAATGTATGAACCTGTCATGGCTGAACCCCAGCAGCTGTCACCCCAAAATGTGGCTTAGGTTGATCTGGACATGAGCTGGGAGAGGGGGCTCAGGCATGTATGTGATGGTGAGGTCGAGAGGAACTCTGAGCAGATGGATCCAAGCAGAGGAGTACCATGGCATTGGTCAGAGGACAGCCTTGGGTATCAGTCCTCACCTTTCTCCTTTTTTGAAGGTCTCTTGTTGATTTTGCAGCTCTGTACTCCAGGCTAAGTGACTCACTAGCTCCCAGGGATTCTGACATCTCTGCTTCCCTTTCTACAAGAGTACTAATGGTATAGATGTGTGCTACTGTGCCTGACCTTGTGTGGATTCTGGGGATCTGAACCCAGGTCTTTACATTTGCAAGCAAATGTAATACCCTCTAGGGTTGCAGGAACAATTTTTGTTTGTTTGTTTTTGGCTTGTTTGTTTGTTTGGGTTTGTTGGTTTGCTTGCTAACTAAAGATTGAAAAGGCAGGGAAGAAGCATTACTGGAGGTCACGGGGAGCTCCTGAAGAATCATCATCTAATAACAGAAAAACTGCACTCCCATGGGGTTTCAGTCACCGCAATGAAAGTGTGTTTGTTTCAGTGAGAAATATCTCCCATAGTCTCAAGCGTTTGAATACTTTATCCTCACTTGGTGACACTGTTTGGGGGAGGCTTAGGAGGTGTGGCCTTGCTGGAGGAAGTGCCATCACTGGGGGATGGGCACTGAGAATTTAAGGCCTCACACTACTTGTAGTTGGCTTTCTCTGGTGTTTATGGCTCGAGATGTGAGCTCTCGGTTTTCTGCTCCAGCTGCCGCTATGGACTCGATCTCTCTGGAGCCACAATAAGCTCTTTCTTCTTTGAGCTGCCTTGCTCACGCTGCTATAACACAGCAACAGACATGTGACTGATAAATGACACCCATGGACAAATAACAAATTCAGGCAGAGGGTTAAGGATAATTTATTAGAGTTTAAAGGAAATCCAGGCCCACTAGCTGTCAGTCTCAAGGCTGTGTGGAGAAGAATGGAAAAAACCAGCTTGGCATGAAGGTCAGCCACAGGGCGGCAGGCAGTCACACAATGAAGAGGGGAACTTGAGAAAAGGAGTAGAGAAATCTGGAGAGTTAGGTGTTAAAAAAGGAATAGTCAGGCTCTCACCAGTATCCCAAAGAAGACATTACTGCCTCAAAAAGGTGGGCAGAACCAATGAACCACATGGAGGCTCCTGGGCATTGCACTAGGACCTGGGAGTTCTGGGAAGGAAAAGTGCATTATCTTAAAGTGAGTCCACTTTCCTATGGCTGAGCCTCTATCCAGATTCCTGCCCCTACCCAACTGGATTAACCCTTAAAGGAAAAGACACGGGTGTGTCTCCTCCTAGATGTAGACTCCGTTCATCCATGGAGCCATTTCCCAGCCCCCTTTCTCATGTGCAGTGTAGCTTGCACTTAAAACAACATTTACTATCGTGTACAACTATCGCTTATATTTTAAAAAGGGAACTGTTGCATGTCATGTCTGTCACACAATTGGACATCCATATGTGACTTCTGAGAATCGGAGAGCATTGTGTGTGGGAACAGACTGCATGGCACCTCTCAGCATCAGCTGTGCTTGGGGCCACTTCTCTTCAACTCACTGTGTTGCAGCTTTTTCATATTCACCAGAGGAAATAGAGGGATGGTGTGAATATTAAATGCATAATATTGAACAAAGAATTAAAGCAACACTCACTCCCAGTGTACAGCCAGCACCAAGACTGGGTTTGCCGTCATTACTCCTGTGACAGAATGAGGACATGGCTACCAGCTGGGGTTCTTGGGTCCCTTTCACACACCCATCAGGAAACTTGGTAGCTGTAAATACCCGCTGAGCATTCTGTGACCTTAGCAGCCTTTTGCAAAAGCTGTGAACTCCTGGCTTGGGATCAGGTAACCCTATAAAAAGCGGGCTTCTGTCACTCACCAGCTGTGTGACATTGAGCAAGTAAGCTGCCTTCTCTGATACTCACATTCCTAGGGCGTGAACATTGGCTCAGGAGTATGCCTGAGCCAGTCACTATATTTGTCCTACTTTAGGGTTCCCGTAAGCAGACAATTTAAAAAACCTGAAGTTCAAATCCTGTCTGTGGGGGTGACCCTTAGGAAAGCTTTTAACTGCCCAGATGTAAAAGATAATCCCTGGACACCAGCAATGCAGTGAGGAAGTAGGATGGGAAGGGGAGGCAAGAGTTAAACTGTGTGTTAGAGAAAGTTTGTACATTGGCCACCAAGGCTGAGACCTAGTGAGGGGCTCCGGGGGACAGCCAGCATCAAGTACATACCTTAGACTCATTCCCAGAGCTGGGATGTTTACGGACTCATGGCCATCCTTCACGACTTAAACATAGCCCGGGTTGCTCCCAAGGATTGTTTGTCTAGGGTGTGCAGCCTGCACTGCAGATGTGGAGTATAACAACAGGGCCAGCGGGCTCTGACAGAAGCTCCAGCAACTGCAACACACACACATACAGACACATACACAAACAGGCACACACAGACACAGACACACAGACACACACATGCAGACATACACACATACAGACACACACACAGACACACACACACATACAGACAGACACACACACATATACACAGACACACACACTCAAACAGGCACACACAGGGACACACACAGACACAGACACACATACACATACACACACAGACAAGCACACACACAAACAGGCACACATAAAAACCTCCTCCACACTTTACAATTTGCCTCCACATGTACATACATGGCACACAACATAAATACACTTGCACAAGTGCACGCAGTCAGACTCAGTCTTTCCACCAAACACACCCATAAAGTCTCAGACAAGTTGAACTGATCTAAGAGCCTGCTGTCCTCAGACTGGCCAGCAGAGGGAGTGTCCTCCACTCTCAGATCCACAGACTCGTCCTCCTTACTGTTTCATTCTCATAGTGATTCTACGCAGAATTTCAAAGCCTGTTTGTTCTATCGGAGCAAGAAATGAGACATTTAAGATTCCAAATATCAATATGTAGTGAGGCAGTTTGCAAAGAATAAATTAGCTGGCGAGAAAGCAAAAGTAAAGGAAGGCCATTTTCTTTTTTCTACTGAGGGATATTATATTCTATTTGACGCTCAAGGATGTGTAAACTGTTATGCCCAGATCACAACATCCCCTTGCAAAACCAACTAGGAGACCAAGCCTTGTATGTAAAAGCAAAGAGCCTTTATTCTTATTCAAGTTCAAACTTGGACTCTGGGTGTATTAAGGAATTGACGTGAACAGAGAGTCCCGAGTTCAGTTGGGGTTGGGTTTTTATAATAGCAATGGTGAGGAATTTCTAAGGTTCAGGACCCCTGATTGGCTGACACTTGTGGGTGTCCTGATAAAAAACGTTGGGTGTGTGCTGGCAGGTGTTTCTATCCACAATGGTTAGAGCATTAGGAATTTCCTTTGGATGATCTGTTCCTGGGTGGTGTCTGGGTGGTCTCAGTTTGTGGTCTTTCTTGGGACCAGGTATTGCCTTAGGCTAAACTACTGAGATTTGGGCCTCTATTGAGCTTGTCATGGCTGGGTCCTACATAAACATCATCTACCCCTTTCTTATAAAAAACCCAAAGCACAATTCCATTAAAGTTGACCCCCAGGAATCAATGAGTTTATTGGGCTTAGAGAGCAGGAATGAGAGGCTACCTGCAGGAGTGAGGGTGACAGACTCCATAGCTGCTTCTCCTTGTGTGAAGGCTAAGGTCAGTTGTCATCTGGACATGACATCTGGAATCAACTAAAACCCAAGCAGCTGGGCAGCCTCTGAGGGATTTTTCTTACCTCGATCATTTGAGGTGTGAATTTACCCTAAATCTGAGCCACACCTTGTGGTAGCAGCCCATATAAAAGTATATGGAAGAACGAAGCTTTTGCTTTTTGCCTGCTTGCCCTCACTCTCGTTGGCAAGTTCATCTATCCTGTTGCTGAGGCTCTCCTTCACTGGTTTGAGAACCTTCTTCTTCAGGAGTCCAATGCAGACTGAAGACCAGCAGTTCCCTAGGAATCCTCCAGGACTCCAGTACCAGATTAGCACTGCTGAGACATCCAGTCTGTGGACGGAGCAACTACTGAAGACAGCCATTGTCGAACTACCCATATAACCTGTAAGTCACTCTAATAATTCCCCTTTTAAATATATGTATACAAATATATATTAATATATATTTTCTATCAGCTCTGTTCCTTTAGAGAACCCTGATGAATACAGCATAAGTGAGCTCCTTCAGAGAACCTTCCCCTTATACTCCAGCACCTCCTCCAATTTGGGCAGAATAGCTTATAAATGCTAGAATGAGTAGCTGGAATCTCAGTGAGGGTTCATCCAGTGACCCTCCCCACCCTGCCTTCTGTGATGGAATGTCTACAGTCACAGCTCCATTGTGATGATCATTTACAAGTAGGCACAGATGATCTAAAGAAGATAGTAGCTATTAGTTCAGATGACCATGTCCTACAGGACCATTGGAAAGGGTATACTGATTCAAAGATTAGAAGCTGTGTCTGTGATGGCAGATGGGAAAAGACAGATTAAAACCATAATAGATCTTTTTCAAATAAGAGCTGAAGGAAGCATTACAAAGCAGATGTAGGAGTTTCTCTAAAAAGAGTCAAGCCACTGGCACACAGTGCTTCACACTGCTCCCAAGAGTGAGTGCCAAGGGTAGCCCCCACAAAAGTACTCTCATGGGTTGGTGTGGGAGAATTGTCTGTATTCTGTCAATCATGATTTAAATAAACGCCGATTGGCCATTAGCCAGGATGTATAGGTGGGACAACCAGATAGGAAGTAGAGGCATAGCAAAGAGAATAGAATTCTGGGAAGCAGGAAGCCCTCTTGGCATTCCTGTGCAGACCACCGAAGAAGCAGTATGTGACCTGCCCTGCTGAGAAAGGTACTGAGCCATATGGCTAACATAGATAAGAATGATGAGTTATATAAGTTATAAGAACTAATACAAAGCCTGAGCTAATGGGCCAATCAGTTTATAATCTTCTGGAGACCTCTATATGATTTTCCCTGGGACCTAATGACTGTGGGACCTGGTGGGAGGACAGAAACCAACCAGGCCCTCTTGTTACAGAATGGCGCCCACATGGATAACTGCATCCACAGAAAGCCTGAGAAAGCTTGGGAAAGAATAGAGTAAAGCATGTTTTCTTGGTAGCAGAAATTTCTCGGGTCTGCTCTGCTTGGTAGAGGCAAGCAAGCACTCTCATCTAAGAGAGGCTTCCTGACGCAGCTTTGGCTGTAAAGCCTTGCAGCTCTTTTAAGAGGTCCTGCCAAGAAACACTTAAATAGTGTTGATAGAAAGCTGACCGCATGCTTTTCAGTTTTCAGCCATAGCAGAAAAAAAGCTGCACAGTTTTAAAATGCTGGCTTTATGAGCCAACCTCCCAGGGCAAACTCTGGCTCTTTCAGGCAGTCGGTCCGACTATGAAGCATTTGAATATGGTTTGTGAGAACACTGCTGCAGCTTGCTTGCTGGCAGGGACCTTGAAACACCATAGAGTTGTGATGATGGATGTGGCTACAGCCGGTACCTCAGGCATGAGGCTGGCTGGAATCTCAGGGAGCTAAGAAATGGGCTGGATCCACTCGGCAGAGCCACGACTTTAATCCTCTAAGTTGCTTGGCAAATTGCAGACTCATGTGGTTAGAAAGGAAGAGATATAAAGTAAAGAGAGATTCAAAGACAAAGAAAACCTCTAAATGGTTTACCCTGTGTTAAAAATATATGCAAGAAAAAGATTAAAGTTGTTAAAATAAAAAAGAAAGAGAGTAGTTGGGTGTGGTGGTACACACCTTTAATCCCAAAGCTTGCGAGGCAGAGGCAGACAGATCTCTGTGAGTTCAAGGTGTGGTAGCACACACCTTTAATCCCAGCACTGGGGAGGCAGAGACAGGCAGATCTCTGTGAGTTCAAGGATAGCCTGGTTTGCAGAGGGAGTTCCAGGGCAAAGATACACAGAGAACCTGTCTCAAAAAGCCAAAAGTTAAAAGTAAAAATAAAAGAAATAGAGGTTAAAATAAAGCTGCATAAAGATGGAAAACACACAGAGAATCTGTATACTGTATGTTATTATTATCTCTTTGAATTGTTTGAATGCTGAAGAAGGAACAACAGCTGCTAAAAGATATTTGCTTATAAATGCTGCTGAATTATTCCAAGATAGGTATTTTGAAAATACCTTGACTTCAAAATTGAAGTCAAAAGGTATGTTACTTTGGAGAAGAGATTTTGTTTTTGTTTCCACAGGAAATGAGAAGCTGTGGATTCATTCTGAGTTAAGAAAACTCAGGTTTGATCAAGGAAGACCACCTGAGAAATCTCCGGTAGGAACAGATGGCCCGGATGTCTGAGTTCTACATCCAGAACAGATTCAAGACTGATGCCTGAGATGATCAAGCTTCACAGGATACTTCAGTCAGGACTTGGTCATAACTCTAAATTTTCTTTAAGTCCCCATAAGATTATCAGTGCCCCCAACTAGCTGGAAATAGCCTGGAATACTACACCCACATTCCCAAAAAATGGACTATGGATATTTTTCTTTGTTTAAAAAAAAAAGAGGGGGAAGTGGTGTGGGAGAATTGTCTGTATTCTGTTAATCATGATTTAAATAAATGCTGATTGGCCATTAGCCAGGATGTATAGGTGGGACAACCAGATAGGAAGTAGAGGCGGAGCAAGGAGAATAGGAGAATTCTGGGAAGCAGGAAGCTCTCTTGGCATTCCTGCGCAGACCACTGAAGAAGTAGTATGTGACCTGCCCTGCTGAGAAAGGTACTGAGCCATATGGTTAACAGAGATAAGAATGATGGGTTATATAAGTTATAAGAACTAATACAAAGCCTGAGCTAATGGGCCAATCAGTTTATAATCTTCTGGAGACCTCTATATGATTTTCTCTGGGACCTAATGACTGTGGGACCTGGTGGGAGGACAGAAACCAACCAGGACCTCATGTTACAATGGGTGAGTATCTCAGATCCAGCTAGAAGGTCTGGACCAGAGATACTTTAGAACACAGTGGCTGAGTAGGCAGTAGTAGAGAAGATGCTGGAGAGAGCAGTGAAGGTGTGGGTTAAGAATCAAAGTTGAGCCCAACAGAAAAATTGATTGTTCCTACCCCATTGTGTGGGTTTGAATGAAAATGGCCCCCATAGGCTCATGCATTTGAATACTTGGTCCCCAGTTGGTGGATTGGTTTGGGAAGGATTAGGAGGTGTGGCCTTGTTGGAGTAGGTGTGACACTAGGGGAGATCTTTGAGTTTCAAAAGCCTATAACATTCTCACTTAGCTCTACCTCCCCTTGCTTGTAGATTAGATATAAGCTCTCATCTATTGCTCTAGTGCCATGCCTTCCTACTGCCATATTCCCCTCCACGATGGCCATGGACTTACCCTGTGAAACTGTAAGCCCCAATAAACTCTTTCTTCTATAAGTTGTCTTGGTCATGGTGTCCTTCACAATTGAAAAGTAACTAAGACAAAAGTTGATACCAGGAATGGTGTATTGCTGTGACAGGCCTGACCATGATGGTTTTTGTTTGTTTTTTTGGGTTTGGTTTTGATTTTGTTATTGTTTTGAGAAATGTGAAAGACTTTGGGACTTTGGACTAGAAAAGTAGTTGAATACTTTAAGCAGGGTTTAATGGGCCATTCTAGTAGAAGCATGAAAGACAGAAGTGCTGAAGACATTGTGAATTATAAAGGCCTGGCCTAAGAGGTTTTAGAGGGGGCAATATAAGCAACTGGCCTAGAGAATATTCTTATGACATATTGTCAAAAAATGTGACTGCTTTTTCCCTTGTCTAAGAATCTTCCTGAGGCTAAATTGAAAAGTTTTGAACTAATTTGGTGACAAAGAACATGAAGGAAACAGGTGTCATGAATTAGGGGCTGTTAGGCCACAGTATGGCATGGTTTCTTAACTCTGTCCTAAAGAAAAGAAGTTGAAAGCTGAACAGGGTAGGGCCTGATTTCTTCAGGATGTGAGTCCTGGCCTTTGAGAGTGACCACCTCCAACAAATAAAGGGGCAGGCCCCATTATCTAGCATCCTCAGTTTTTGGGACCCACTGTCTTAAAGGCTGTGGATCATTGAGAATGTGGGCCCTGTGTGATGGCAATTCTTAGCTGTCAACTTGGCTACATCTGGAATTAACTAAAACCCAAGCTGCTGGATGCACCAGTGAGAGACTTTTCTTATTTAGATCAGGTGAGATGGGAAAACCTACCCTAAATCTGTATCATTTGAGGTGGGAAGATTCACCTTAAGCCCGGGCCACATCTGGTAGTAGCCTATATAAAGTACATGGAAGAAGGAAGCTTTTGTTCTTTGCCTGTTTGTTCTCACTCTCTCTGGCAAGTCCATCCCTTCTCTGGTACTGGAGCCTAGTTCTTCAGGATTCCAGTGTATGCTGAAGACCAGCTAAGACTCCAACCTTGTGGACTGAACAAATATTGGATTCTTGGAGACAGCCATTATTGGAATAGTCAGACCACAGACTGTAAGTCACTCTAATAAATCATATACACATGCATACACACACACACACACACACACACACACACACACACACACACACACACACACACACACCATTCTACCAGTTCTCATTCTCTAGAGAACCCTAACTAATACAGCCTGGCTGGCAGAAGTAGGTGAATGGGGCCAGGATTTGAAGGTTATGCCTGCTCACTCTTCTAGCCCAGGAACCATCCAGGCCATGTGAACAGCCATCACCTCACACTATTGCCACCATGCCTTCCATACAGTGGTAGGCATAAGCCATGAGCTAAGTAAACTCTTTCCCCCATGGGTTGTTCCTGTCAAGTATTTGCATCCCAGTGACAGATGCAAAGGCTAAGGAATGTAGAGTTCCATTGAACACACACACACACACACACACACACACACATACACACACGAGTGTGCACTTAAGCACCTGTTTTTGTTGTGTTTCTAGGTACCTAGTAGACCTGTAGGATCAAGTGAGAATCAACATCCACAAACTGCCAAACTATTTTTCTAGCAGCTTCAGCATTTTGTTTTCCTTCCAGGAATGTGTGTGGGCCCCTAAACTACTTATCTGCATCCCTCAACACATGTTAGAGTCTATCCTTCCAATGAGTGTCAAGTAGCGTCTCAATGATTTTCTCTACATTCTGTAACTCTTTTTGATGCTGAGCATCTTTTCAGGTACTTTATAATCAACAAAATAGCAACTTTAATCAGGACAGTGCATTAATATAATACTATTAGATGCTAATAAAAATATCCACTGCCAGCTGGGCGGTGGTGGCACATGCCTTTAATCCCTACACTCAGGAGGCAGAGGCAGGTGGATCTCTGTGAGTTCGAGGCCAGCCTGGACTACAAGAGCTAGTTTCAGGACAGGCTCCAGAGCTACAGATAAACCCTGTCTTGAAAACACACAAAAAATATCTACTGCCATGCATAATTAATAAATAAAAACTGGAGCAATGCATAAAAGAATATTATTAGTGATTATTTGTGATGGTATCTTGTTTGTACAAATAAAGCTTACCTGAAGATCAGACGGTGGATCTAGCCACTAGCTAACCATAGAGGTATGGAGGTCTGTATAGACAGAGAGGAAGTGATAAGTTGGGAGGAGACAGGAGCTCAGCCTCTTTTAGGTTGGGAAGTTGAGTAGGTAAGGTGACTGTATTTTGCTCCTTCATCTCTCTGATCTCTCAGCATTTTCACCTATATCTGACTCTGGGCTTTTACTACTAAGACCTATTAGAAGTCATGCTACAATTATTTAACATGTTTCAGTCATAGATTATATTTCCTGTTCTAAGGAAAATTTGTTTTTATTTATTATAAATATGGGGGGAAGGGCTGGAGAGATGGCTCAGTGGTTAAGAGCACTGACTGCTCTTCTAGAGGACCCGGGTTCAATTCCCAGCACCCACATGGCAGCTCACAACTGTCTGAAGATCCAGTAGCAGGGGATTTGACACCTTCACACCAATGCACATAAAATAAAGTTAAATAAACCATAAAAATATTTTAATAAAATAAATAAATAAATAAATAAATATTGGGGATTACGCATGTGCCATGTTTGGTGTGGAGGTCAGAGGAAAACTTTGCAGAGTGAATCATCTTTATATAGTGTCCTTGTTTGCTTTCTATTGCTGTGTGGTGGTTTAAAAGAAAATGATCTCCACAGGAAATGGCACTATTAGGAGGTGTGGCCTTGTTGGAGAAAGTGTGTCATTGTGGAGGCAGGCTTTGAGATCTCATATATGTTCAAGATACCACCCAGTGTCTGAGACCACTTCTTCTTGCCTGCGAGATGTAGCTCCTTCTCTAGTGCCATGTCTGCCTGTGTGCTGTCTTGCTTCCCACCATGACAAAAGTGAACTAAACCTCTGAACCTTAAGTGAGCCACCCCAATTAAATGTTTCCCTTTATAAGAGTTGCTGTGGTCATGGTGTCTCTTCACAGCAATAGAAACAATAACAAAGACATGGAGTAATAAAGACTATACCCAATGATAGTCCTCTTCCTAGATGACCCTGGTTTGTGTCAAATTGACAAACTAGCCAGCACGTATGGGTTCCAAGAGTGGAACTAATACCATCAGGTGAGTGTGCCTTTACCCACTGAACCACCTTGCAGCCCTTTAGTTTTTATTTTGATTGTACTTTGTTTTATGAATGGGTATTGGAATACTGAAAACATTTCAAATGAGAAGACTAGAAGCAAACAAAATATATTTCCATCTCCTTTAGGAGTTCCTCCCTGTGGGGATCTCTGCAACCTCCATGGCCAACAGACAGATGATCCAAGTGAAGCAAGAAGGCAGTTTGGTTCAGCACAACTGAGTAGCTGGTGATGGTTCTAACTTTGTAAGTCTGACCCCAAGTAGTTTATTTTAAGCATTTTTAAACACAGTACAAATTTGGTAAAAGCTTTCCTAATGATAATTAACTCAATTCTATGTGCTTAATAAAGCTCCTTGAGGAAGAGATCAATGTTTAAAAAGAGATCAGATGTGACTACATTGAAACTCTTTGTATAGTACATGTGACAGCTTAGATAAAATTGGATTCTGTAGATTGACCTAGAAAAACAAGCTTACAATGAGGGTCTGGGAGATAGTCCAGTGCGGTCTCTGGCCACACAGAAAGCACAAAGGTCATCAGGCCAGAATGCACATCTGTTCCCAGATTTCTGGGCAGATTAACAGGTTACGCATTCTTTCTCCTTTTCTTCAACCAAATGACGCGAGTTTCCACCACTCACAAATGACAGAGAACTAAGCATCCAGACGGAGCTACAGAATTGCCTAGCAAATACATATGGCGCTTAGCATCTTCTGTCCTAGAGCCATAGTCTCAGGTGAACAAAGAACAGCAGCAGGACCGTCACAGTAGAGTAGGGTGACGTGGAATAGTAGGCCTATTACAAACCAACCACGGCCCTCTCAATCTTGTTGCTGCATAGCCCACTCCTGCTTTGAACATTTCTACCGATGGCTATAGAGCTGCATCATTCCAGATGTCTGACTCTGTCTCTCCTGCACCTTCACTGATCTAACCTCTGGTTATATCTGGTCTGGCCATGTCTCCTCCTCCAGGAATTCTTTCTCCATAACCTAGCAGAGAGCTCACTCCTTTCAACCATCACAACCCAACTCTTCTGGTCCATTTATACAGATCTCTCTTCTCAACCTACAGACATTTTTCCCCCAGGGACTTGTACTATGGCCTTCTGCCATGCCATGGGCTCCAATAACATGAGGATGGGTAGGGGTAACAGCAGTAGATGAAATGACATAACTTTGTCCTGGTTGGCGTTAACATTCACCTTGAGATGGTCTGGAGCAGTGGTTTTTGGCCGTCCTAAAGCAGTGACCCTTTAATACAGTTCCTCATGTTGTGGTGACCTCCAACCATAAAGTTATTTTTGTTGTTACTTCATAACTAATTTGCTACTGCTATGAATCATTATGTAACTATCTTTGTTTTCTGATGACAATAGGTAGCCCCAGTGAAAGGGTCATTCGACCCTCAAAGTGGTCATGACCCTAAGTTTGAGAAACAGTGGTCTAGTGTCATCTGTGAGGAGAGTTTCAATCGCATAGCTCAGATCGACAACATGAAAAGTACATAAATGAGGTAAACAAGCCTCAGGGCAGCATGTCAATTAATATAATAAATTAATTCATATTTGTGGGTTAATTTATAAGTGCTAACTAAAAGCAAGTCTAAGCTATCAGCTGACCATTTTTAAAGATTTATTTATTTATTATGTATATAGCAGTCTGCTTGAATGTATCCCTGCAGGCCAGAAGAGGGCATCGGATCTCATTACAGATGGCTGTGAGCCACCATGTGATTGCTGGGAATTGAACTCAGGACCTCTGGCCGAGCAGTCAGTGCTCTTAATCTCCGAGCCATCTCTCCAGCCCCTATCAGCTGACCATTTATAATTAGTAATAAGTCTCTGTGTGGTTATTTGGGAACTCACTGGCGGGGCAGAAAAGTCCACCTACATGACTGCATGTGGCACAGGTCTCCAGTTCCAACAATGCAAAATGGTTCAAGCCTTGGGGCTGCCCAACCTCAGTATCTGAAGAAACTTGAGGGCACAGCAGAAGGACAGCAGAAAGTATCTCCAAGGCTCCATGAGGTTGGTAGTTCCTACCCACAAGCAACTATTCCCACAAGACAGGGGACCCTGTGTATGGTACAAGGACTTACGTGCCTTCCTTGAGCTCTGCTGATTGCAAACGAAGCTATGAGAGCAAGTTGTCCAAAGGAGAGAACAGGCCTGAGTCAAAGTCCAAGTGTGGGATAAAGGATGAGGTCAGGAATATGACAGAATAGGTGAACACTCTAATGGAGTTTGTGCAACAGGCCTTACTGATTCATCTTAGAGAAGTGCCATATAACGAGGACGTAGTGTTGTGTGATATTTTGATTTGTGTTCTGACAAAGTTTGCTTAGAGTCAGAGGGTGGAGCTAGCCACTAGTGGACCAAGATTAACCACAGAGGCTTTGAGGACTGAGGACAGATAGGACAGGAAGTAGTAAGGTGAAGTGGAGAGGGATCATGGCCCTTTTGGGAGGAAGGAATGGAGCAGGTGGAAGAGCAGGTGGCTTCTCTGATCCTTCAGCTTCTTACTTTGATATCTGACTCCCAAGTTTTTACTGATAAAGAATAATTAGACTAACTCTTCAATGTAGTAATTGGAAAGAGAACGTCCCCCTTAAGTTTCAGTATTTGAACACTAGGTCCCCAATGGGTAGCAGTGTTTGGGGAGGTTTAAGTGATGAACTCTTTTTAGAGGAAATACACCACTAGGGGTGGGCTTGAGATTGAAAAGCCTCACGTATGTCCACTTTGCTCTCTGCTTGATGACTGTGGTTCCCAATGTGAGCCCTCAGATTCCTACTCCTGCTGCCGTGCCTGCTGCTGGCTGCCATGCTTCCCTTCCGTGATGGACTCTCATCCCTCGGGAGCACTGAGCCCAAAATAAGCTTTTTCTTCTATAAGTTAGCCCTGTCACGGTGTTTTATCACAGCAATAGAAAAAGCAAATGCTACAGAGAACATGACCCAGAATAGGAAGGTGGAGAGTCGGGTTGGGACCCTCCTATAGCCTTGATGTGCATTGGGTGTGTGTACATAGTGGGGAACAAACATCATAACCTTTTCCTGGAATAAAACAGAAAACTAAAGATGAATGACAGAAAGGAACAGAGTAGTCAGGAAGCTGAGCCTGGGCCAGAACTTCTCAGAAGACCTAAACAGCAAATATGCAGGACTGCCCTGGGTCCTGACTCTGTGCAGCTCGTGCTTAGAGTCCCTCAGTATGTACCAGAGGCAGAAAAACAGGTTGGAAATGAATCCAGAGTAGACTGAGGGAGGAGGACAGGGATGTGACGGCTTGAGGTAGAACACCCAAAGATCCCAGTCCATCCTGTCCCCAACTCCTTGACCATTAGGAGGTCCCTGCACTCTCATACCCCAGACTCCAGACCATCCTGTCCTCAACTCCCTGACTCTTAGGAGGTCCCTGCACTCTCATGCCCCAGACTCCAGACCATCCTGCCCCCAACTCCTTGACCATTAGGAAGTCCCTGCACTCTCATGCCCAGACTCCAGTCCATCCTGTCTCAAACTCCCTGACCCTTAGGAGGTCCCTGCATTCTCATACCCCAGACTCCAGTCCATCCTGTCCTCAACTCCCTGACTCTTAGGAGGTCCCTGCACTCTCATGCCCCAGACTCCAGTCCATCCTGTCCCCAACTCTCTGACCCTTAGGAGGTTGGTGTACCTCATAACAACATGCCAGGCCTCCTTACCTCCAATTCTATGACCTTAGGGAGATTCATGCATCCTCATACTGAGACCCCAGACCATCTTACCAACTCCATGACCCCTGAGAGGTCCCTGCACACTCATACTCAGACCTCAGTTCATTCTATCCCAAACTCTCTGACCCCTGGGAGATCCCTACACCTTCATTCCCAGATGCTAGTCCATCTTACCCTCAACTCCCTCAACCCTGGGACGTCCATGTACCCTCATACCCAGACACATCCTGTCGTCACATTTATTATGCTTAGGTGACTCAAAAAACCAAACTCCCTTGGGGGTGCTGAGGGACACCTTGGAGATGATAATGTCTTTTATCCAAGGCATAGATCTGGGTAAGGCTATGGACCAAGATCCAGAAAGCCCTAACCAAGAAAAAAAGCACTCATGGTGAGACTGACAGGGGCTCCAGCCCCAGCTAGGACAGGTCCAGATGAGAAATTCTACAGGGCAGATGAGAAAGTGTGGGTTCCTGAGGTTCAAGTGGAAAGGCATGTCCCAGATACAGGCCACATAGCAACTTGGGATGCTGGCATCAGAGCAGGAGGCAGTGGGATCCAAAGCAACACAGAGTCGAGGAGGTGAAACAGGATACGAAGGAAATGCAAGGGAGGAAGAGGATGCAAAGGAAGTAGAAGAGAAAGTACAAAGAGAAAGTCTGGCTACTATCCCAGATTGCCTGAACGATACTGAGGCTGCCAGGCGTTGTTGTTCAAACTAGCTTTAACTAGCTGGGTCCCTAACAACACCCCAGACATGTGCTGAGCTCTTTCTAAGCTAGGACAGTACCTTCCATCTAGGACAGCACCACTTCGCCTAGCCTGGCACCTTCTTCGCAGGGTCTTCCCCACAGCTCCTCTCCCTCCTCCATAGCTGAGTTGTTCCTGGATCCTGATTTGAAAGAGGTGATGGGATGCTGGTTCAGCCGTGCCAACCAATCCCTCCCAGGCCTAGCTTCTTCTCACCCTTGACAGGAGGCCAAAGAAAAGGGGGTTGGGTCAGTCAGCTACAGAGAGGAACTAAGTCAGGATCGCAGAGCATAGAAGCCAGACCCTTAGCATTTGGATCCTCCATGTATTTGTGGAATCCCTAGGTAAGGGCAAAGGTGATTTTAAGCCCCACATTTATAGTTGCCCCTGCAATTTCAAGGATAGAATATATCTAGTATAATCATTAACTTGGGACTTCAGGTGCCAAGAGACCAGGACCAGGCCTGTCCATGAACTTCTTTGGAGCTCCTCTGAGCATTAGCACGAAGGGAGGCCTGCAGGGTTTCCTGGTGTAAAGCTTGGAGGCTCCAGACTGCCTGTCCATCAGCCGCACACCAGGCAGAGGTCAAGTCCCACATACAAGTAGCCCGGGGTCTTGGCGGGCCGCTTTCTCTTTGAATCTGTTCAACTATTGATTTTCCAGGTCAGATTCCTGAGATCAATAGTTCAGCTAGAAGGACATAGCTGAGGCTGGTCTGACTGTAGACTGGGGATGGGGAGAGAGAAGACATGTGGGGACAAGCCTGGGGTGTGAACTGTGCAGATGAGGTCAAGGAGGGGAGGCTAGAACTGCTGGAAATAAGATGGTAACACATTAAAGGAATGAATGAAAATGGAGCATGTTGTAATATACAGCCCTCAGAAAAGGCAAAAATGATGACTTGTGCACTGATTTGGCAAAAGTGTTTTGTGTGTTTCTTTTTATGCGTATGGGTGTCTTTCCTGCATATATGTCTGTGCACCACATGACTGTAGTGCCCAGGAACACCAGAAGGGGGGGTCAGAGCTCCCAGAATTGGAGTTACAGATGGTTGTAAGCCCATCTGTATCCCAGTTCTCTACAAGAGCAGCGAATGCTCTCAGCCTCTGACCCATATCTTCAGTCAAAACAGCAGTGTTTGTAATCTTCTGATGATAAGAAATTCTTGGTTTTTTCTATAGTCTGGAACTCGTAGCCATCTCAAACTTCCCACTTCATAGACCTAAGACATAAAGCCTCCTCCAGTGAACCTTTTTCCCCATGCTAGGCTCCATCACATAGAAGTTTTCTAACTGGAGTTCTGAGTCAAGCAGGCAACAGAGGCCAACTGGGGGGAAGGAGACCTAACATCTCTGGAAACTCAGATGAGTTACCTGGGTTTTATTTTATTATCACTACTATCATCTCATATCTATATATTATATTTTAATCATCCTCATGTTTTGGAGAATTCTTATTATACTCAAAAGTAAGTGTGTCAAATTACCATATAACTCTCAGTTAGTTGCTCCTAGTAAAACTTTTATTTATGTGAAGGATGGATGTCACATATAATATTCACTATTCTGTATGATTTTCATTTACATTTTGAGAAGAAACCTATTTCAAGCCATGCCTAGCATTGGGCAGGACTCATACATGTGTTTTCTGAACAAAGACTAGCACACAGATTGCATGGCTGTAGGAGGAGGGCCCGCTTGTTTGTCCCGGCCACCCAGAACCAAAATAACCACACAGAAACTGTATTAATTAAATCACTGCTTGGCCCATTAGCTCTAGCTTCTTACCAGCTAACTCTTACATATTACTTTAGCCCATTTCTATTAATCTGTATATCGCCATGTGGCAGTGGCTTACCGGCAATGATTCAGCATGTCTGACTCTGACGGCTCCATGGCGGCTCTCTCTCTGACTCTGCTTTTTTCCTCCCAGCATTCAGTTCTGTCTTCCCTGCCTACCTAAGTTCTGCCAAGGCCAAGGCAGTTTCTTTATTCATTAATGCTAATCACAGCACACAGAGGGGACTCCCACATCTTACAAAGGATGTATGATCTTGGAGACTTCTGCTCATTTTGATGTTTTCTCAATACAAATTAAAGGGCATATCAATGTTTTATCAACATTAAACAAGTTATAAACTGAGCAAAGGGCTAACGCGACACTCCCTGTCACACAGCCAGCACTGAGTTCCTGTCTGTCAGTATGACTTTGTGACAGAATAAGACATAGTTTGGGTACCTTCATGAAATTCATCAGGGAACTACTTGTTTGTAAACATCCATTGTCCATTTCCTGGCCCTTGGCAATCTTTCGCAAAAGTTATGAGCATGTGATTTTGGGTTAGAAACTCCAAACACCAGAGTTTTCCATTCTCCAGCTGGTGATCTTAGATACACAAACTGGCCTCTCTGAACCTCATAGAAGCAGTATGCCTGTGAAGATTGCTGGAGCCACTGAATATGTGTTCTGCAGAAGCAGACCCTGACGTGTGAGGTCAAGTTACTTGGGTGTTATTCAAGAACAAGTTTCAGTTGCCAGGTATCTCTTTGGGAAAGAACTCCTGAAAACAAGTAAGGCGGTGGGGAAATCAGATGGGTCGAGGAAGCAGGAGAGAAAGGCAGCTGAGGAAGGAGGTTGCCACACAGGCAGCCAAAGCTCAGACATGGTGGGGAGCTCTGGAAGACAGAAAGCATATATGTACTTTCTTACCCAGAGTGAGTGAGCTGCGGCATTCACCCACCCATACCATCCCCGAGAGCTTGGGCTGATTTGAAGGTCAGTGTCTCTCTGGAGTGTGTGATCTTCATTGTAAGAGAAGATCCAGGCCTGAGGATGGGGGCAGGGGACTCTGACAGCAGCTTCAGCCATAGGCACACCATGTGTGGGCAGTTTAGTCACTCATTGGTTCCAGTGCGCATGCGTGCACACACACACACACACACACATGCACACACAATCTCACATGTACATCTCCCTCCCCAACACCCACACATCAACACACCCCTCACACCACACACATACACACACCACACATATACACCACATACACACACATCACACACACCACATACACACACACCATATATGCTCACATTCAAATACCATCCAAGTGTTAGTATTCTATATGATTTCACTAATCTACAATAATGTTTTTGAATATTTTTCTGGGATTTCATCTAATTTACTCACACAGAATCTATTGCTTTGGATTTATATATATTTTTAGAATGGTCCTACAGCCTTGATTTTTCATGTCCTTTATATCTTTGTGTCAAAATTGAGCTTCTAGTGTTATTTCACTGGCTGGATTTTCTTAAATCAGCTATATTCTTCAGCTGCTGAATGAGCAGGGATAAAATGAGGCTAGGCTAGAGAAGGTTGGGGTTTAAAGTTAATAGCTAAACCCATCAGTTAACAGTCTCAAATATGATGGTCTATATCACTCCATGAACAACAGTATATCAACAGTAGAGCCACAATTCGAGGAGATCTCCACTAAGCAAATGTAACAGTGAGTTAAAAACGGCCATTCACTTAATTTAAAAAACTATTTGGAGATAAGTGGTGGTGGTGGTGATAACAGTGGTGACACGTAGTGAGTGAAGATTCTAGCTTCTAAGGCTGGGAGTGGAAAGGATATTGGCTGGGTAAGTATGTGGATCACTATGAGATCTGAAAAAAAAATAAGATGGAGGAAAATGCCTGGGAGAAGTTGGAATCCTGTTAGAGTTTAAAGATTACCAAAAGTTCTACTTAGGGCACAAAATGAGGAGGATATGGAGAATGTATTAATTACTCATCTCTCTTACTGTGGCACAATAACTGACCAAGGCAACTTAATGGAGGAAGGTTTATTTTAGATCACAGTTAGAGGGCATAGTCAACCGTGACAGTTGGTGGCATCAGATTGGGGCAGCTGGTCACATATCCTCAGCCACGCAGCAGGCAGAAGAACGCTGGTGCTCAACTCACCTTATTGTTTATTCTCTCCTGGCGTTAGGCTGGTCTTCCCATTCCAGTTAACACACTCTGCACAGTCCCTCACAGCCACGGCCAGAAGCTAACTGATCTACATAATTCCTCATAGACATGAATGGAAGTTTGTCTCTGACATGAATTTCAACTATGTCCAGTTGACTACCAATATAACCACCACAATTCCACTCCTTGTCAATTTGACAATAAAATACATCACTTTAAAACCACTTCTCGTCCTTATTGGCTCATGGCCATCTCATAATACAAAGGCATTTCATTTAACTTCAAAAGTTTCAATGAAACGTCAAGAAAACCAACAACCCATTTAAAAAATAATGCATGGAACTGAACAGAGAGTTCTCAAAAGACAAGTGGCTGAAAAGCATGGGGCATGCCCATAAAGGTCAGGAAATTAGTAAGAAGCCATGAAGGCAGGATTTCTAGGAAAGAGGCCAGAACAAAGTGGTATAAAGTGTTAAAGGGAAATAATGATACAAAAAGAATTTAATGGGGAAAGATAGATGAGGAATATGGGGAGGGATAATTAACATTAAGGGCACTCAAAATATCATATGGAAACGTACTACTGTAGAAGCTTCCTAAGATATATAATACACACATATATAAAAGTGTTAAAATGGGGTTACCCTGTGGCAACAATGCCTCTCCTAGACATCAAAGGATAACAAAAAGCCCAGCTCCAGGACTGGGTTGCCTCTTTTGGAGTTGTTGGAAAGTAAGGGGACTAGCAAATAGAATGATTTCATCATCGAAATTTATTTAGGCAATTAGAGGTTAAACACTGCTCCAGGGCATGGCCTTTGTTCTCTAGGCGGGGAAAGCTGACCTCATTTTTACCAATTCTGTGAGAGGGTGCTACCAGTGATTACATGTCACAATAATAAAGGATGTTCTTTTCCTATTTTTCTTAATTCTGTGAATGGAATTCGTGAATCGGAATAAGAAAAGCACTTGGAGTAAAACTAAAGGCAAAGAAAACAAATGTGGCTTCCAAAGGAGGACACTAAACATTTTTTAAAATCTCTTTTGGAGCCCTGTTTTACTATTTTCCTCTGAGTGTTTTTTAATGTGGGACAGCAGGGCTTTACTTGTGCTGAGCAAGGGCTGCTCCACTAAGCTACTAGGCCTGCAGTATGCCAAGGGCACTCAAACCTTGGGTTCCTTGCTGCCCCTTGGACTCCCCAACAGCCAGAGTAGGAAGGCCCTGATCGTTGCTGTCCGCAGTGCTGAAAAGCACCTCCTTGGGTTCCTCTCACGAGAGAAAATGGGCACATCAGCACAATGATCATAGGAGCCAGGACTAGCCTGATACAGTGTCCCAAAGACTGCAGTCTCCAATGGCTGGAAGGCTTAAGCTGAGTTTCCTTTAAGACCAGCAGTTTGAGAATGACCCAGGACAACAGACCCAGGCAGCATCTCAAAAACAAAGCAAAACGATGGCTTGTTAGATTTAATATCCATAGTAACTTAGAACCGGCAGAATTAGAATTCCGAAGTGAGAGAAGAAGAGAAGATGAGATTAGAATGGGAGTCAAGGGTGGTGCTAAGGGTTTGCCTCTGAGGATCTGAATCTCAACCTGTCCCTTCATCCTGATCCCTCTCCTGCTCAGTCTCTTCCCCTTGGCTCCAGAGTAGTGCAGCTTGACTAGAGAATGAACCCTCATCATAGGACCCTGTGATCATCCAGAGGAAGTCGGGGATCTTTGGCTCAAATCAACCATCCTGTCTAATGAATGGATTCCTTACGGCCCCTGCTTGCAGGGTAACAGCAAGGTAACAGCACAGTTTGTGCTTTGCAATCTACAAAGTGGGTGGGTCAGTGTGCACCAGAGCTCAGCGGCTCCACCCGCAGCCACAGCCCGCCCTCCGCGCGCAGGATCAGTTCAGGCTTCCTGCGCGGCTCCTTGTCGTCAGGCAGGACCCGGAAACGCAGCAGTGTGAGCGCCAGCGCCACTTTCATCTCGCTCATGGCGAAAGTCTGTCCGATGCAGTTCCTGCGGGAGGGCAAGGTGAGGACTCTCACTGTGCGGGGACCCAGATGGGGACCGTAAGAACCAACCTGACCTGGTCCGCTGCTGCAACAGGCAGCCTAGGAGCAGCGAGGGATGCTAATACATCGAGGACTCCACTTAAAACTTAACTTGTCCCAAGTTCAGACCACAGCGGGAGGGCAGCTCTCTGAGCATCTGTGGCCGCTCTTGGAAATTCCCAAATGGGTTCTCCAAACCTTGGTTTTTAATTTGATTTGGAGGTGGGGGAAGGGGACTAGAAACTTCGACCATTTCAACTCCGCCTTTCCTCACCTCCAGGCCCAGATCCTGCTCCATAATTCTCACCTGGGTCCTGCCGAGAAGGGAATAAATGCCAGAGGTGACCTATCCTGGATGTTCTCTGGATCAAAACGGAAGGGGTCATAGACCTGCATAGGAGACCAGCCATGGTGAATGAGTGGCATCTACCAGCACAGCCAGAGACAGAGTCTTGAGTGTGCCGGGAAAAGTGAGGTCTGATATCTTGGGTCCACTGGGGAATGAACAAGAATGGGGCACAGCGCACCTCAGGGTCCCGCCACACAGTTGGGTTGTGATGGATTCCAAAAATATTGATGATGCAGATGACACCTGTGGGGAAAAGGGACAGGTAGGGTAAGCTTGCGGCCTGATAAACCTTGCTGAGTTCCCAGGACCATTCTTCCCTATTCTGCAGCTACCTTTAGGGATGACCCTGCCATCTGAGAGGCAAATGTCCTGGGTGCAGCAGCGGGAGACCATTGTGACCGGAGGATGCAGCCGCAGACTCTCCTTGATGCACATGGTCAGGAAGGGCAGCTGGTTCAGGTCGTCCCTGAGGAAACCAACACACAATTACCAGGAGTAAAACAGAGGCTGCCAGCCCCTGTGTTGCCCACATAACCTTTCCCCACAGTGGTAAAATAATCCCAAGATGAACAAAGAATTAAGAAAGTGCTGGAGGAAATTTAGCT